>VZRX01008221.1:0-94562 GCA_013398075.1 Notiomystis cincta
TTCCGCGCCTTCCTTCCTTTTTTTTTCCTACCCGACATTTTAGGGATTAAATTCTTGGGAGCTTAACTCTGGCAGCACATCTCCTATGTGACAGGTGAGATTTGTCTGCAGGAAGAGAAACCATATTCTTCTTAGTCAAGCAGTGTTTAGTGCCTACCAAAGTCACTCTAAAACTTCTCCTCAGCTGGACAGGGGAGAGAAAATATCGTGAGAGGCTCTTGGGTAGAGACCAGGGTAAAGAGAGATCACTCACCATTTACTATGTGGGTGAAACACTCAGACTGGGGAAACTGGCTTAATTACAAATCAAATCAGAGTAGAATAATAACAAATAAAAACAAATGTTGAAAAAAATCCCACCTTCCTGCCACCCCTCCCTACTTCTCAAGTTTTGTTTTAATTCCAAATTATCTCCTTCCTCTTCCCAGCCATCAGCGCAGGGGGACAGGGAAGTGGGGTTGTGATTAGTCCATCATGTTTTCTCCTCAGGGAGACTCCTCACACCTTTCCCCTGCTCCAGTGTGGGGTCCCTCCCACAAGACACAGTCCTCCATCCATGAACTTCTCCAGCATGAGGCTTTCCCACAGTTGCAATACTTCATTAATTACCCAAAACCTCTGGGGTTCTGAGCAAAAGGCCGAAACGAAAGGCTGAAATACACCAGTAAAATGTTGTTACAAAGTTTCCCTTAGAAATTTACATATCTGTAGCAAAATAAATTATCAATGCCCAAATTACATTATTCATATGATTTTTGGAAGTGTTGTGGAACAATTGGGTCATCTACTATTTAAATGATTGCATTTTACTGTCTTGATTTCAAATTACTTTCCCTCTGTTTCTCAGTTAATACCCACTAAGGCACAGCTAACTGAAGGTCTTGGATTCACCCACTCCAGTTTTTCTCTGTTACCACAGTAGAAACAATGAACAGATGACCAAAAAAAATTTCTTTTCTCAACAGGTCACTCTCATATTGTACTCCAGAGGGCACCCATGAATGAATGGCAAATGGCCACTCGGAGATGTGCCAGATGCCATTAATCAATGCACCAATGTGGCAACATTGAGCTTTGTGACAGGCATGATTTAATCTATTGTTTGGTAATCAACCTCATCTACCGACATTCTGTAGCTCTTATAAATCCTAGAGTTATTGTTGGTCTTTTGGAGCAGAGTGCTTCCAGAATGTCTCACTTAATAATCACAAATTGCTCTTTTCTTCGCTCAAAGAGGTGAACATTTCATGATTGTTGGAGAGAACAGATTATGTCAGCTGGACCCAACAGTGTGTGCTTTGTCTCACTGAATCCTGCTGTACCCCAACCAGCCCTCCCAAACCTCCATGCACTCCCCACGTTGGAAGTTGCTCCCTGTGAGCAGTGGATAATAATGTCATTCATCCAGGGCCTGATTCAGATTTAATCACTGGAATGACTTACCCCCCAATTAAAGGGCAATGCTACTTCCGCTGGTTGTTGTTCCTCTGATTTACAACCTAGCACCATGACGTACTCAAAAAACCTCCAAACCTCTCTCATCAGTATGCAATACTTAGAGGATTACTTCATCCCTGACTTACCTTCTCAATGAAGACAAATTATCCATTTGATGAAGGAAGGAATGAATTATTTTGTCCGTTTTAGAATGTGCACACTCAAAAGTTTTCAAATATTCCATATTTTACTGAGACAAGATCTGGGGACAAAGCTGTCATTTATAACATTTCAGATTGCAAAGCTGAAGCCTATAAAATTGATGCTTTTAAAGATTGAAAAGATAGCTCCCAAAGAAAATGGATCAATTTATGGAGTCTCCCTCACTGGAGATATTCCAGAACTCTCTGGATACAATCCTGTGCCCTGTACTCTGGGATGGCCCTGCCTGAACAGGGTGGTTGGATGAGATGACCCACTGTGGGCCCTTCTCACCTGACCCATTCTGGCATTCTGGGATTTTCTCTCTGCCTGAGACAAACTGGAGGTGCCAGATCATAGATTAGATTCATAGACAAACTGGTTTGGGCTGGAAGGGACCTTAAAACCCTTTTTGTTCCACCCCCTGCCTTGGCAGGGACACCTTCCACTATCCTGGGTTGCTCCAAGTCCCCATCCAGCCTGGCCTTGGACACTTCCAGGGATCCAGGGGCAGCCCCAGATTCTCTGGGCAACCTGGGCCTGGGCCTCTCCACCCTCACAGGGAAGTATTTCTTCCTAATATAAAATCTAAACCTACTCTATATCAGTTTGAAGCCATTTCACTGCAGGCCTTTGCAAATAATTGTTCTCCATCTTTCTTGTAGCTCTCTTCAGGTCCTGGAAAGCCACAATTCAGTCACCCTGAAGATCCTCTTCTCTAGGCCGAACAATCTCAATTCTCTAAGCTTTTCCTCACAGGAGATGTGCTCCAAGTGTGTGACAAGCAGCAAATCCCTGCCCTATGGAGGAGCAGTTAAGAGCCAGAAGGGCACAAAATGCCCATATTTGGGGAATGAAAAAAGTCCACAGTGCTGGTAGACACTCCATCAGTGTCTAATGCAGAGAGAATTAGAGCCAGGCTTTATGAATCAGACTCTTATTAATGAAGCAAATAGGGGCTGGCTTGTGCTTTGAACACAACCAGCCTGTTGCATGGAGGGGTTTAAAAAGCCAGATTTTCAGCTTCTGAAATTGGACAGAGAAAGAGGTAGACGGGTCATGAACTTTTTGTATCCAATTCTCTTGATCTGTTTTTCCTTTATTAAAAATTGAATAAGTTGGTTTCAGTGTAACATCCCCTATGATGAATCATGCTGATTAAAATGTATAAATCAAATAAATTTTTACGTCAGTTGTATCAGAATAACACAAAATCCAGTGGCAAAACCAACAGCAGTACATAATCAAAGCATATGACACAAAGGGGCAGGTCTTCTGCCAGACCATGTTTCCTTTAGCATTATGGTTCATTGAACAAATATTATCAAACTTCAGCACAGTTGCAGAAGCACGAGAAAGATTAAAAACTCCTGGGTATTGTATTATAATGAAATGATTACAAACTATAGTGTCAGGGAAATTTAAGATTAATCCGGATGGATCTGCCAGATCCAAGCCTGCATTCTATCAGTTAAAATAAGTTCTAATTCAGATAATTTAATTACAGTTATGGTGGCTTACAAGATCCATGGATTGTCCACAAGTACAGAATACATCTGGTTTGACATCCATGTACATTTTTATACTGATCTGTGTGTTTTTAACAACAAAATATATAAGTTTGAGAAAGAGAAACACAATATGCCATAGGATTAATAGTTATAAAGGGAGTTATTTGTAATCCCCTCAGTCTTACAGCCTGAAGATAATTTAGGGATGAGTCAAAGTGTCTCCAGTGTAAATCAGGAACCAAATGGCAGAAGAAGTAGTTTTTAAGGGGTGGAAAACTTGACATATCTGAGAAGTGCTTCAAGGCCTGAACGGTGTGAATAACGTTTAACTCGCAGCTGTTATGAAACCAGTTGGACTGGGGACACTTTGAGGGCTGGAGTCACCACCCTCTTCCCTTCTGATCTAAATTCTTTAACATCTGATGGATTTCATCATAATGAGCCCCTCAAGGCAGTTGTTTTGACTTAATCAAGAAAAAGCAGTGAGCTATTTCTCAGTGGAGCCCAGTTGTGCACTACCACCTATCTTGATGGGTTTGAGGCATTACTGGATTTTAGAAATTCCCATCACATTTGCATCCCAGAGAGTTTGGGCCCAGACTTCTGCAAACTGCTAGAAGCAAAAGCTGTGCCTGTAGTCATATTTTAAGGAAATGCAACACCTTCCGTTTCTAATCCTTCCAGCAAAACAGGGGCAGTGGTTCTGTTCTATTTCTAAATAGATATAATTAAAGATATTAAACTGTGGAAACTGCAGTGCCTCAAATTCTCCCAAAAATATAGAGAAATAAGTGGATGTGGGTTTGTGGTGGAATAGTGGGAAAGTCATATGCATAATTAATAAGTTCTGGCTAATAAACCCCAATGAAACATACAAGATTTTAGCTAAGGGGCCTTATTGCAAATATTTAAATAATCCTCATCCTCCTTCAGCTAAAACTGAGGAGATTTTGTGACTGTAGTTTTAGAAACAAAGACCTTAACTGAATAGACATGGAATCTCATTAATTAGGAGATTCATGTTTTACAATTAATGGGCCTTCACTTCATACCATAACAGTCTTTTCACTAGCTCCAGTTTTCAAATTGTGCAAAAGTTCCACTTGTTTCACTGTTTGGAGGAAACTCTTGGCACTGGCCATGACACCACCATAAATTTTTTTTTGTTTTCACGTGTTCCAGGCGTTGGTGCATTTTAAACATGTGTTCTCAGGTAAGTAGAAATTTGCTAATTTGTTTCATCCATTTTCTACATGTTTTTTGCTGAATATCTTGGATTTTCCCCCAGCTGTAAGAGACATTCTAGTCCCAGATATAATCAAACTGAGCGCATGAAGAGCAATGTCCTCTACTCCAGGAGTTTTCTTGTTTCTTTGTAGTCAGCTTAGCAAATAAAGAGTAGAAAGTAGAGGAACTCAGGAGCCACTTGAATTTATTTTGCTGGAAGGAGGGTTCTGAGAAAGGGGAAATGAGACTGGAAGTTCAAAACGAAAAGGGCAAGAAACCTAAAACATGCCCATGCAATTAATTGTGGTTTTAGTGATTCCAAGTCTTGAACTTGCAATCCTAAAGTATGTAATCACATATGGATGTTCAGAAATAACATAGGGAAAGGTCCTCTTTAGTTATGGGTTTTTTAAAAAGTGTATAATATTAGATGACCTAAAAATAGGATACTGATCAGAATACAGGCTCAGATTAGTTCTACTGCTTTCAGATCTGTGAGATTTTTAATGCAGGTCAGGAAAAAGAGAGTAACCAAAATCTCAAAGCATCCTTAATGGTACTTTTGAGCCATGAAAATAGAAGTTTTAAAGTGTAAGATGGTGATTATACTGTGATGAGCTTATATAATGACATATGCAGTGTAAATTATTTCATACATTAAAATTAAGATTACTTTTAGTATGAAGGACAAATTTCACATGAAAATATAAATTCTCACTTACTAATTCTTTGAGATAAAGGTACTACCTTTCCTCTCCCTGTTTTGCTGAAAGACATCAGGGTTCCTCAGTCACTCATCTTTTTTTAAATGGAATTCCTTCGGTGACTCAATGAGACCCTAAATACACTTTCTTTATTGTAATACATCCTAAATTCAGAGTGAATATCTCAAATACTCCCAACACTCCCCTTTGCTCCTAAATATCCTCTATAATATTTTTAGCTGTGACTCACAAGAGACACTGAAAGCTTGAGTATGAAGTGCTGAATGAATTCCTCTTTCATTACAGGAACAAAGATAAGAACATAAGAGTACTTCCAAGTATGTGAACGTTAAGGAAAAAAGACTTCCCCTTTAGCAAGAAGATTTTGGGATACACATTGAATCAGGCTGCTTCTAGATCAAGGCCTTTTCTTCAGAGAAGGAAATGATCCTTAAATTAACTCTGACTTAATGAACTTCCCTTCATGATGACAAAATACACTTTATCCAGCTCTTTGCCATGATATTCATTGCTGTGTCAAGAAGAAAGGACTCACTTTCCAAGGAGCCAAGGACAGTGAATTTTTCATAAGCTCCATGGATATACTGTCCTCTTTCCTACAAAAAATTTTCCAATTCTTCTGGTGGTTTTCCAAATAAATTATGCAACTCCACAAATAATTTTGCTATGGTGATCTCGGTTTTAAAACATTTGTTTCCCAGTTTCTTAGTGCTTCTATTAAATCTTGTCCTAAAAGAAACAAAAATGTTTCATTTTTCATATTCTTTTATGGCACTCCGCACTGCCATAGCCAAGATAAAAAATGTCTTTCTACTAAAGATATTCAGCATTCGTGAACTCAGTCTAAAGGTCTTCAATATATTTATGGATGAATCAAGTTCAAATGAGTTTATTTTGGTAAGTTATGATTTTATAAATATACTGTTTTATGTACTTAGAAATATTAATTCTACAATGAAGAAGACTGAAATTCACCATATCGGTCAAATCATCAGATAAAGGGATAAATTGCAGAATAAATCAGAATAAAACTTGGTCTTGAGGTCACTGTCCATGAAAGCTGAATTAAACCATTTTGATAGAGCTCTAAGAATACAACTGGAAATCTGTTTAGATTCAGAAAACCTAGCTGAGGGGTTTGAACAAAAAATGCTACAATTTTCTACCAACAAAAAGTAGAATTTACACGTTGAGGTAATTTTTCTTTTGGGAAACAAGACTAAAACATCCTACTCATAGAGTAGATCACATTCAGCACTGAAACTGTACAGAAAGAGAATGATTTAGACAGAGGGCCTGAGAGATCACATTCAAAATCACAATAGTGAGATTTAGGAACAACAGCCCCCTTATTTCAGAGGAAAAATACTGACAGAAACTTCCATACTAAGTAATGCCCTAAAATGAGATATTTACAAGTTTTCTATACAAGTTCTGATATTTCATTCAGCAGAATTACAAGACTTTCCATGTGGTTTTGAAAAAAATGGGGTTATGGAAATTTCTGAGGATGGCTTCTGAGGTTTTGTAGAATTGTTGGTATCAGTCTGTTGTCCAAAATGTTAAATCAGTGAAGTTGTGTTAAAGATGATTCACATCTTCAGAGAAAACATCGAATGGGCCAAAGTCATGCTTGGTGCAACTCCAATGCATTTATGGAGTTACATGGGGGATTGATTTTTGTTAATCTTGGATCAAATTGTTCAGCTACATTACATTTTAGCTTAAAAAATAATAAACTGAGAAGGATAACAGGAGGGCTTGGAGCCTTGGGGCGCAAAGGCCTCATTCCTCACGGATACCATGAGCTCATCTTGGAGGTTGGTTCACAGATATTAAACAAATTGACTTCCACCTCCTCCCTTGGAAATGATGCTGCAGTGGGACTCATTTGTTTGTTCCTGTTTTCTCAGGGATGAACAACTGGAGTCATTGGTCCCCACTGTGGGATTGTGATCCAAAATAAACCTGGTTCTTTTGGGAAGGCGGTGCAGTTATTGCAGGAAGTGTTGGAACGGGACATGTGCATTTCTGAGTGCTCTGGGGTATGATGGGTGCCCATCAGCTGCTTGCACAGTCTTAAATGGAAACAAATCATTGCTCTAATGGCAACAGATGAGAAACTTCAGCTTTTCACCACAGCAAACACTTTGAAAGTGGGCCATGAGAAACAATTCACTTTTAGGCCTAAGGAAGACTCACTGCACTTTATACAAAATAAAGCTTTTCCTCCTGCAGCCACAGTCCCAGAAATCCACCCAGAGGGATCAGTCAGTCCTTAGATGGCTCTTCCCAGGCTTTGTGACCAAAAAATTTGAAGATGCACTACAGCCCTGATCAGCACTGGCTACTTGAGGACCAATATCCCACACCCAACAGGGGCTGGAACCTGGAGAACCCAGTCCAGGAAAACTTCTTTCTAACTCTCACCAGATGGAAATCCCCTTCTCTCCAGAAATGGGAAGATTTGAAGCTGACATAATTTTTTGGTTCCCCTCCTCAGCCTCCACCTAAGAACAGCAGATGTTCAAATGACGTGCTTCAATAATAAAAACTGAAAAAGTAGTATACTTTTTTTCCTCTTTTCAATCTAGAGACTGAGGAGACAAGCTAAAATTATTGCTTTCATATATTTGCTGCAAAAAAAAAGGAGATAATGAGGGTGTTTTGTACAGCAAACCACACTGCAGCCTTTCACATACACTTTGATCAGCTCGTGGCAGGACAAACCCAAAACATTTGAGGCAGCCCTGGCATTTCAGGGTTTCATTGGGTTGCTTCCCCCACTTAAGTGCAGGAGGGACTTTTTAATCTTTGGGGTTTTTTTTCTCACCATTCACAAGCCCACCCAGGCAGCATGTAATTCATCCAGACAGGAAATATTGCATTGTGTGGGCCGGAGTACTTGGAAAAGATTCACTTGTACCTGAGTTCAAAGCTTCTGGCATAGCTCTATGGTACATTCTCATCTGCAGTCATTTTTGCCTCAGACTTCTGTGTTCCATGCAAATCAGCTCCTAGAGCAAGGATTATGAAAGTTCAATGGCTTCAAACTATCCTGGATTTAAAAGTTCATCTGGGATTTATGGAAAGGAAAGAGAGAATAAATCTTCCAGGGGCAAAACCCTGCAGGAAAAGGCTGCATTTCATGCAACTGCCAGCCTAGAAGAGAAGTTTATTTTCCCCCTAGGCTGTAAAGTGGTTTGAAGTCCAGTATCTTAACTCAGCCCATAATGATGTGTATATAAGTTTACACCACTTTCCCAGTGATCTTCTTCCTGGTTTGTTCAGTGCTGCAGAGTGTGGCTGTTCAGCACAGGTGGAGGAAATAAAATAAACACCACCTTCCCAGCTGTTCTTCTGTCCTCCTTTTAGTGCATGCAATGAAGGCATCTGTGAGAAATCCACATCATACATGGATACAAACAGGAAATTATTTTCCCATTGTATGGAAATAGTGGTGATCATTCTCTGTGTCTCACCTGATATATTTTACATCATGTTCAAAAAAAAGATCCCTTAGCAATGAATTGCAACAGAAAGGTAAGAACAGTAAAGGGTAAAAATCTGCATCCTTCAGTGACTCAACCTTGTAATATTACAATTCTCCAAGAAGCAGCAAAGACAAGACTCTCAACTTTCCTTCAGTTATTAGTATTTTTCAGAATCTCTAAACATATTAGTGTTTGGGCAGCACCCTCAGGAACAGGGTGGGATTGTTGGGAGGTCCTGTGCAAGACAAGGAGTTGGAATGATCCTTATGGGTTCCTTCCAACTCAGGATATTCTGCAATTCTGTGTATTCAGATGTAAAATTTTGAACCCAATATATTAAGGAAAATTCTACAGTCTTTGGCAGGCTCTGCACCAAAGTTGCTTTTCTCTCATCAATTTTCTGAGCTATCCAGTTTATAGACCTACTTTGAGCAATCTGATCTGATGTACCCCGTAGAAGTAGCCTAAATACTTAATTTTATTTGATTTGGAGCAGTTCTTTAACAACTACAAAAATGTCAGTAGAAATCCACTGGCAGAACAAGGTGCACACTTTTCAAGATTGAATCATTACACGGCATGGACCAACCCTTCTATCTGGATCATTGAAATTCCATGAATTCACACCAGAAATCACCGTCACGTAGAAGATTAGAACCAGCAAATGATGCAGAATTGCAGAGGACATCATGGAGCAGCATCCTTTATTCCTGTTCCAAATTTCCATCATTATTTTGCAAGGCAGTTTGAAAGGAGCTGAAGCCAAGCTGAAATTGGTTACCCAGAGAAGCCGTGGCTGCCCCTGGATCCCTGGAAATGTCCAAGGCCAGGCTGGATGGGGCTTGGAGCACCCTGGGAGAGTGGAAGGTGTCCCTGCCCATGGCAGGGGGTGGGACTGGATGATCTTTCAGGTCCCTTCCAACACAAGCCATTCTGTGATGATTTTGTGATTGTATGAATGACTCAGAAGACTTGAATGCAAAAAATATGGATAAAACAACATACTTGACAATCAGAGGGCCATGGCGTCTGCCATTTCAAAATTACTCATTTTACTGTGGGAAAGTAAAAAGCACAAACATATTTTCCACACTTTCTTGAAAAAACCCCCAATGTATTAGATTCAGTAATCCAGCTAACTAAAGTTTTCAAAACAGCTGACCAGTATTTTCTAGAAACACAATCAGAAACCAAAATTGCTCTGACTAACAAGAAGTTCTTCATGGGAAATTACTTTCAATACAATGAGAAATGTTTGTTACCTGCTGAGGCCATGTAATTCTGGAAGAAAACACAGTGGGAAAATATCTCATATTGACAGCTCCAGGTGCACAAGATGTCAAACACCGGCAGAATTTTCAATAGTCTGCTTTCTAAATAATTGCTTCTGCATCAGAATTCTATATCCTGATTTTGGAATGTTACCTTCTCTTTTGCTTCCCAGATCTCTTTATTTTCACTCACTTGTTGTAACTGTGTAAAAACTGAAACTTTTGACCTACTCCTTTGGTCTGGTAGAATTGAACTTGTGACTCTGTACTCATAGTGATTGTTTAGATACAACCAGGTAGAAAGGAGCAGCAGGAGTCAGAGGAGAGGTGATGAAGAGACAAGAGACAAAACCCAGCAATAATTCTTTTTCAAAGATTTGCTCTAAGGAACTAGGCTGGGTCAGGGGGATCTGTATCAAGTTTCTGCCTCATCAGGCAACCTCTGGTTTTTGATAAGTAAATATAAACTTTGATAAGTAAATATAAACTCTGGGGGTTTGCCATGTGATCTGTAAAAGTGGAATCATAATATTGATGGCCACTATTTCCTGTTAAAAAATAAATAAATCAGCAGAAATGCAGACGTAGTATTTAGGTCATAAATCTCACACCCAAAGCTGAAAACACAAGCACTCCATGAGGAAAAGGAAAGTTTGAGCGGAAGGGAAAGATTTCCTCAAGGTCACAAAGAGAGCAACAGGGAGATCCAGGGTTTGAGCTGGGTCACCATTCCCCAGCCTGAGGATTTGGTGGGGCAGGAAGGAGGTTACGCATCTGCGTGGCACAGCTGGTGGTTATAAAGGGGGAAAAAAGGAGTCATGATTTCACCTCCAGGAGCTTGCATTGCAAAATTTCTCCACGATGAACTCCTTGAAAGGTCTGAAGCCACAGAGAAAGGGTCTAAATTACTCAAATCTAAAGAAAAGGTCAGAGACTCTCTTACTCACAGATGTTGTTCCAGAAAAGTGTTTCATCAGTTCAGTGTTTGAACCAAATGAAAAAATCTATTTGGCTAAACTTTGCTGAATACTATCAATGGATTATAAACATCCTACTTTATAATTATGTGTCCAGCTGCTACTTGGTAATTATAAATCTAAGCTTCTGTGCTGGTTTTGAAAAACTAATATTATATGGATAAATACGTCCTCCCAAAATTTTGTGTGGGAAGGAAACACCAGGAGACAAAAGCTTTTGCTGTCATTTATCACATAGACTGAGATTTGTTCCATAGTAGCTGACAAAGTAAATAAAGATCTCATTTATGCTAACTTAAAACTCTGATGGAAAAATTAAGTTTTTACTTATTGCTGGAGAAGACCAGTGGACTTTAGAGTAGGGGAGGACACTGTGTATTGAAAAAATGAAGAACACCTTGTATGAACCTCATTTTCCATTCAAAGTATGTGTAAACTGGCAAGAGTATACCAAAAATATCACTTCATTTTGATGTAACCATTTCATTCCTCTAATAAGCAAAATTATTTATATTTTATCTATTACAGATGAAAGACATCTGAATTTACTGTAAAAAATCCACCTCAATATTTCCTTTTTGCATTCAGTTCCTCCTTCATTTCTGATGACAAGCAGACTGATGGGAAGGAGAGAAACAAAAACAAATGGCCTTTAAAACAGCCTGTTCTGATTATGACTGTTCTTGTGACTAAGGCACTTGACTGAAACTCAACTTCTGGTTCAGTTCTTGGCTCCTGCATGGAATTGCACAGGTCTCAGAATTTATCTCAGTTTCTTCATCTGAAAAATGGGGCTAATTTTAATTTTATGATGAGTTTTTCAGGACAGCTTTGCTTATAGTTGAAGGTATCACACGCACCTGGATAAAAAAAAGTATCCCAGGTCACACCACCACGTGGAATGTGCTTGCTCTCAGCAATGTTTATGTTCAGTTTCTAAGGAATTTTTCTCAAATTCCTGGAAGTCTTGTGCTGATTACGGACATCCCATCTCTTATGGAAACCAAAGCAAACTGCCTGTTTTATGGCTTTTAATCAGACAGCAGGCAGCAGAAACATATGGCAAAAAGCTAAAGAATCAGAATTCTTCTGAAAAATATCTGAAATAACCATTCATTGAGAAAAGAGACCCATTTGTAACCAGATGGCAAAGAAAAACAGGAGAAAGACATCCTGTAATGAGTATTGCCTCAGCAAAACCATCCTTATCTTTAGCAGAGGGCCAGCTGTGTTGCATATAACTGCAGGAGATCTCAGGGCTGAGCTCCACCTCTGGGATTTTTTATGTTGGCCTGGGATGGGAAATACACACTCCTTAATAAGTAAAAGCTTCTGTGCTCTTCACAGATCTCTTCATTCTTTTGAAAGCTGATAGTCTGTAGTCATTGTCAGCCACTTAGGCCCACTTCATGGGCTGCACTAAACAGATTGGAGAGCTCTCCCTGTGCTCCCAGAAACAAACATCATTTCAGAGAAATTAAAATCCAGGGATAGCAAACAGTCAGGAGATGAATCTAAAGGTCTAAATTAATGCCTTAGCATTGGATGTTGTGAATGTGTAGAAATAACACCATGGTACTCTGCAGGAATTTTATAGGGAAATTTCCCATGAGTGTCACATTCTACTGCCTAAAATAAAGTGTCCTGATACCCCTTCATTTAATCACAGTAGGTTCGAAACTGGCCAAAAATCTCATTATTTCTCTTCTAATGTTATGTGTGTACACCCAAATATATTTTCATGGATATCTGTCTTTTCCCCCTTGCATTAAATAGCATTTCAGAGTTGCACAGGCATTTTGATTTGTGTAACCACACTGCACACCTGCAAGTTAATGGTTGCCTGGAGAGCCAGCCCTTGGACTGATTGGAATTTCTTTTAAGACAACAATCCTGGAGTGCCCTGGCCTTCTCCTGCCTCTAAAATGCACATGCTGAGCTTGAAAAAACAGCTGTAAATGTGCTGAGAGGAAATTGTAGAATGCTCTTTGCTCGGTGTCCCACTCCATGGCAGGATAGGAAAGGGTAGGCTGGGAAATTCCTCAGAAAATGCTACCACATGAGGCTCCTATTAAACCATACACTGGTCATTCCAAGGCAAGGCCACTGAGGACTGTACTGGTGAGAGAAAATTCCTAGATTTATTGCAAAGGCTACCTCATTCCTGAGATTTGACAACAAGAGATCTGTCAGAATTAGAAATACTTGGTGCTTTTTTTTTTTTTTTTTTTTGCATTAAAGGACTTAGGAATGGCAAGTGACACCTGGTATCTGTCACAAAGTTTATGGAATATCCATGAATTTTCAATCATTTCACTTGGCCTAGAATTTCTACCATTCTCTCCACAAAATGATGACAGACAAGAAACTCCATTTAGATCTTTCACAGTAGACAGGAAGTCCTCTAAAATTCACAAATCTCAGTCAGGGATTCACTGTTAATTTTTGGTTTAAACTACTTATACAATACTAATTTCTCTTCCTTTTTAAGAAGTACTTAAATATTCTTATTAAGAATGTTTCATTATTGAAATAAGAATCTCCTTTCCTTAAGGTAAAAAAAAGACATGTAGACCACTGCTGTACGGTGTGAAATCCTGCTTTTATACACTAAACACCAGATTTAAATATCTGTACCAGTTCTCCCCTGAATAATTTACCTTTCAAAAACATGAAATTAAGTTAAAGTTTTCACTTCCAGTTTCCCATGATAGTGGCCATTATTGCTTCTATCAAATTATTTTGCCCGTTTTTTACTCTCATTTTAAGCTTTCTATAGCTGTAAAGGCAAAATGCAGAAAGTTCTTAAGACATTTAGTTTATTCAGGATTTAATGCTACTGGAAATATTCAACAAAGTATCCCATAAACTTTGTGTTTTCTAAAAATCAGCTACTTTTGGAAGTTTATATCAGAGATAATTTAAAAATAGGGTAGAAGGGTTCAGCGATGAAAGGGAATACATTTTCTGTACAAAGAAATTTTATGGATTATTTCTTCTAGAGTGCTGCTCTGATAAAAATAACTAAACAGAACACTGTAGGTTTCTACCTTGCCATTAGTATGTAAATATTTTTTCATATAACTCTAAAGAACATATTGCAGAAGAAATTTAAATATGATCCATACAGACAGCAAAATAAAAATTTTTATGGTAAATGAGGGGAGTGTGAAGTGTGTGGCAGAAAGATGCACAAGAGAAAGGAAGATTTTTTTCTCTTAAGTATTTTTTTTCTTAATTAATTTTACCTTTTGCTTGGGAAAAAATTTGTCTTCAAGATTAAGTTTATATAATTTATAGAAAAGTATTTTATTTAGCATTTCAAAGCGGAATAGTCTCTAAACCTGTTGCAGAGAGAATAAGCAAATAAAAAATAGATAAATAAATAATATTACTACAGGAGCTTTAGAGTGGTTTTGTTTTATCTTTTTTTCCAGGAAACATTTCATGTGTATCAACCTCAGAGACAAAACCAGAGGGAGAACATAAACAAACCAAGTGGAAAGTGCTCCTGGCAGGAGATGAGCACAGCAGAGACTCAACTCACTGTCATTGGAGGCACTTTTTGTTTTTGCAACCACTTTATTTATTTTTCCTCGATAGAAAACCATTCTGACAGTTATAAGGGGATTTCGAAACTTTATAGGAAATGGTAATCACAGAGCTCTGTTACAAATGGAACCAAGGGGGTTGTAGCTCATGAATTTCTTGAAAATGAGGACTGATCTGACACTGGAGAGGATGGCAGAGATGCTGAGAAAAAGAACAAGGCCTGACATCTCCCATAATGTATAAAATCTATACATTTCCACCAAATCTTCTTCAAAAGATGTAGAAACCTGCACACTTCTATAAAAGATGAGTCATGGAGAAAGCTGTTTTACTACGAACAATCAATTCCCATTAATTTGTTTAGCAAGTGACCTGAGCTAGGCCTCAGGCCTGTGGCAAAGTGTGGAGTAAAGCATTCAAACCTGAACCCATATTGACACACATCTCCCTTTCATTCCCAAGAAAGATGAAGGAAAATATATCCCATCATCTTTGCAATAAAAAATATTCTAGTTACAAATTTGCACTGAAATAGATGAAGATATTTCACAAAAGAAAACCAAAAAAAGCCTACTTCTCCCAAAAAATAGTTGAAGAGGAATGGGTATAAAAATCAGGGATGTAAAAGCTTTTTTCCTTTCCCAATTTTAGAAGGATTATAATGCTGTTTCCTTAATAAAAAGAAAAGAGGATATTAAATTGACTATTAATATCTAATTGTCTTAAATTCTGTCAGATGCAAGTGTTTGGATTTGCAACTTACCAAAAAAGTACGGAACAGGATTTTAAAGCTGGCCTGGAGCTAAAAAGAGACTTACATGGCACTGAATATCCACACATCTCTCTAATGAGACTTTTTTACTGCACAATAAATCTTAAAACAGTTTGTATATGCACTGCAATTGCAGTATGACTCAAACAAGCATTAACCAAGTGTTATGGTAACCTCATGTTAAAGCACAGTCAAACATTTCTATCACCGTGCTTCATTTCTTACCAAGTTTCTTTTAATAGGAAGCGTTTTAGGATGTCCCATGCATTGGCTTTCCTTATAAAAATGTCAACCCTCAGAGTGTACCTACATACCCAGAATTCTTTACTGTGTTTTCTGCTGTGTGCCAGGAGCTGACATCATTTCTGCTCTGTTTGAACAGCTGGTCCTCGCCCAACTGCAGCAGTTCAGAGGTGCAACCTAGGCCAAGACCTCACTCTTCACAGAGGAACAAAGCAGGAGGAAATAGGATGGATCTCGCAACATCTCTATCCCTTCCCACGGGGGATAAACTCGCAAGGTTAAAAGTTCCCTGCTGCTTTGCCAATGCCAATTTCATCTCACACCTCAGAGGTCCAGTGTGATATCACAGAGTTTGACTTTCAGTGGCTCAAGGACGTGATACTGTGGTTTAACCCAGCAGGAAGCTCAGCACCCCAGTGGAAAGGAGGCAGAATTGAGGGGAAAAAAGTCAAATTTTCTTTGAGAAGAATATCAGGTACTGTTCACAAAGAGTTACACCTCAGTTAGTCTTTGCTTGTTCTGTCTTTGAGGTTTTTCAACCTTTCCAGCCCCAATGTTGATTGATTGCATGTTTATTGTCATTGAAGTTTATAACAGGGTTATAAACCAAAAAGCAATCATCCTGTCCTCATCCTAAACCTTAAATCCACTTCTCAATGAGGTGAAAAAGATCAAGACTGAGACATTCATTAAGGAAAGGAAATACTCCTTGGCTACCAGAGTCACATCTGTGAAGGGAAGAGTCTTGCATTCAGATTTTCATAGACTTGAACCCTAAATCTTCAGAAGCCCTGGAGAGCCAGCCATAATATTTTCTGCTGCATTAAGTTTGCTTTGAAATGTGTTGGTTTCAGCTGCATTTTGACAAATGACATCCATATTTCTCAGGTTGATTTCTGCTCAATTCAAAATGGATCAGCAGAGCAGTGGACTGAAGACAAACCACATGAACATGCAGAGATGTGCCCCCTCAGAATGCTGGGTTTCCTGCATGGAATTGTGTGCACTCCTTCATCTTTTCAACTCTCCTATCCACTGAACTGAAATATATTCATGGAAACACAAAACACAAATTCCTTCTACTCCTATTTGATGATAACAAAGTTCAAGAAACCCAGATCAAGCAAAGGACCCTGTGATGGTGTTGCAGGGAATGAATTAAAATAAAAAACAGAGTGCAGATGAAGTATGCAATTAATTTTCAGCTCATAAATCCTGATTTTAAAGTGAAAAGGATACACAGAGGATGTATAAAAATTTAGTGGCTACGGTCCTTCTAGTGTCAAAAACATGTGCTTACACAAGAACCCACAGTTCTGTGGAAAAAAATGTGAAGCCATTAAATGGTAGGATGTTAGTAAATCAGCTTTGGGTCAACTCAGCCCCATTGTGCACCTGCACATGCATTTCACTGTATTCCAAGCCCTCCCTGCCATATCACTCACTAAATCAATCCATGATTTACTGAACGAAGGAGCTCAGAGCAAGGAGTGAGTCATGACATTTATTTGAATTTCATTGACCCCTGGTGGGAATGAGGGAAGAGGTGGCACTGTCCAGTTCTGTGAGTGAACGGTTTTATTGACTCGTGCCAAGACACTTTATTTTTACTGGGACAACTTCTGAGTTGGAGACATAAATAGCAAAACCAGTACTCCTGCTGGCCACCTCCTCAAGTGAGGATTGGAAGGGGAGGAGGGAGATTTAGTTCAGCCTTGGCTATCACCAGGCAACAGAAGAATAAACACAATTACACAGGGCCAATGTAGAATGAAATTATGTGGCTTGTGTCTTTAAATTCTGTATTGGTTACTGTGGGTACAAGCATATATATGTGTGTGTGTATATATATATATATAATATTTTGTGTGTGTGTAACATCCAGTGAATGTTTAAAAAAGGTGTTTAAGAAAAGACCGGATGTGGCACTCGGTGCCATGGTTTACTCCACAAGGTGGTGTTAGGTCATAGGATGGACTTGATGATCTCAAAGGTCTTTTCCAGCCTGGTTAATTCTGTGGTTATATTGCTTTCCGTATGAATTTTTTACATATGTGTTTTAACATCATAGAAGATGATTTGTTCCAAGAGCAGAGCTGAAGACCAAACCTTAATCATGTCTTCCACTATTCCAAACGTGACAAACTTGATCAAGGTGGTGGAATTCCACCTCATAGTTCTTCCTACTTACAAATGTGAGCTCTTTATGTTCACAGAATTGCTCCTCTGAGATCTGTGAGCCCTGCCAACCCACATGGGATGTCCCATCTGAGCCTCCAAAACTAGAGTGACTCCTGTTGCTAGGTTTATTCTATTTACGTTCCTTGTAGATGAGGAAAGCAGCAAAAGTAAGTGAGTTATAGTAGGAAATGGGATGTGTTTATTTTCCTTCAGGGCAATCAGCAAAACAAATGTGGTGTTAATTACCTCTAAATATTCCTGCATAGCAAAAAAAAAGCCAAAATAAAACAACATATATGTTGACTGAACTACGGTATCTTGGTGCAATGTTGACTTTTCAATTAGCCTTTAAAAGAGTGAAGTAGTTATTTTTTTGATACATAGCCCATAATATTTCAGATCCTGTGCTGGCCCAGAAACGAAGCTTAATGATCTGTTGGACTTGAAAATCCCTGACCTTGGAACACTGAAGTCCAATGCAAATAATTTGTCAGGATTTGCAGCATCTGAATTTCTGCTTGAGTTATTCCAGTTTTAGCACCTGTGTCCATTTGAGCACACTGAAGCCTTTGGGTTGTGTCATGCTGCTGCAATGTTTTGGTAAGTGATGTTGAAAACTTATCAAGATGAATTACTCTTCTTTGGACACATTACCACCAAAATGGCCTAGCATTACGAGCAGCACTGCTGCATGGCCCTGTGCAGAACTCTGCTCACTTTAAAAACGGGCTTTAATAATCTTAAGAAGAATGTATAACTCCTCACAGCTGGTGGTGAGATGAGATCAGCAGCTAACACAGCTCAGGTGACAACTGGTCCCTGCAGTAAAATCTTCCAGGTTTCTAGGATGAGTGGAATCACAGAATCACAGAATATCCTGAGCTGGAAGGGACCCACAGGATCACCCTGTCCAACCCCTGGCCCTGCACAGACACTTCAGTGATCCCACCCTGGGCATCCCTGGGAGCAGTGTCCAAATCCTCCTGGAGCTCTGGCAGCCTCGGGGCTGTGCCCTTTCCCTGGAGAACCTGGGCAGTGCCCAGCATGCTCTGGGGGAAGGACCTTCTCCTAAATCCAACCTTAAACCCTCCCCAGACACAGCTCCAGCTGTTCCCTCAGGTCACTGGTCCCAGAGAGCAGAGATCAGTGCCTGCCCCTCCTCCTCCCCTCACGAGGATGATGTAGAGTATTGGGGCTGTTCTGTAGAACTGTCAGTCATGTGCTATTTCCTGTGCATTGCAGGATGTACCAGCAAGACTACAAAGAGAATGAAGAGGATTTCACTTGGCTTGCTTCTTCAGATTTTTCTTTTCTTATCTTTTTTTCCCCCCAATTCTAAAGTTCTTGAGAGAGTGTTACAAAACAATTCCTGTTGTGTTCCTCTGTGTGCTGCAGGTTTGGGGTTTTGGAGGTTGGTTCTGCCCATTTGTGCAGCTGGAATAGCTGGCTCTAGTCCTGAGCCAGTGAAGTTATCAGAGTTAATAAACACAGATATTTTTTCTCTCTTCCATATAACCACAGTCAGATTTGTAAGTCTCCTCTCAAAGGTTCCTTTTCAAAACTCTTTCCATGCAATATTTCCTAGTAGAGGTTTGATGTTTTAATTTTTAAATTTTTTTACAGACATATACTTCTAACTACTAAATAAGAGTGTAGTGATTGGAAGTTTGTCTCATCCTTGCCTCATGTACTGATATTATGAATCATGTGAGGGATGTCTATCACCATTAACTCATGGCTAAGCATGCTTTCCTTCAAAATTAAAAATAAAAAGCTAATATGGACTCTTGAAAAAATTATGCAACTTCTTAATAAAAATTTGACTTAGGATAACTACAGTAATGATTCAGTACCCTAAAACATACAAGCAAAGAATTAAAGGTCATTAATGATTACTTCATGACCATCTCTGTTACAGAGCAGTTCAAATGCCGTCAGAGAAGGGAATAATGTTTGGAAGTTTCCTGTTCTGAATCAGGTCACAGCAACTGCAAGCCAAACTACATTTGCTGGGAACACCCTTCCAGACAGGAAGGATCTTGGCTAATGAATGCATCTGGGAGATATGGGTCTAATAAACTTGGCACATGTTTGCTCTATCTTGAAAAAAAAAAAAATACCTATAGTAGGGATCTGGAAAAGTGTAGTTGGGAAAAGCCTGTCAGTGCTGTGCACTTAACAAGGTTTTATGACAGTTAGCACATTTTCTCTACCCTATGGAACTGAATCTATGACAAATTCCTCAAGTAACAGTGTTTTACTTGGTAAAGAAATGAAAATCCAGGATTTAGTCACCAAAACAGATCTAGACTTTGATATCTAGATTCAACTATCTGCAAAACTTTGTTGCCATGAGCAGTGTTTGAGGGTGCAACTTAGAAACCAACCTGTCAGAAATTCATATTAATATTAAACCACAGTATGTTATACAGAGTGAGAGTGATAGACCTATTTAGGGAACCAATCACACACAGAGCAGAAAATACTCATTGGACACATATATTATCTTACCACTGCATCCTGAATCAATCTTTTTCACAGAACATTGAATATCACAAACATTAATGAAGGAAAAAAGAGTGGAGTCAGTATCAGTCCTCTGTTTGGTTTAAAAATCTCATTGTGGGACCATATTTGTGGGGTTGTTTTCTACAGAACTGAATTGCTGGAGACCAGTTCCCTTTCTTTTTCCAGATGCCTTCCCATGGGTGTATTTAATTAAAGCCACGGATGATTCCTAGGATGATTCTATGATTCTACAGCAAGAAAAGAGAGGAAGAGGGTGCTCATCTGAGCTGACTTCAAGCTGAGGAAAAACATTTTCACAAAGAGCATCAGTTTCACAAGCGACTTTCATAAAGTGAATTTATGGAATGGACACTATCCCACTCCTCTCCAGGGATTTTCACACAGCCCAGCCCTGCTGTGAAAGTAGTAAAGTAATGAAGGTAGTGAAGAAATGTCACTCCAGGTTCTTCCCTTCCCATTGCACCTCAGTCTGCACACATCGATCCCATCCAGAGCTTCGGAAGGAAACGTCTCACAGTTATCACACATTTCCTTTCTGAGCCTGCACCTCCTATATTCTGATTTTCTACACTTGATCATTCTTCCCAGTAGTTAATCCCAACACAAAACCAGAAGCCGTTGTCCCTCATGGTGTGCTTTTCTAAAATACCATAAATATTTTCTATCAAAGCAGCCCCAAATTCTCAGGTGCTCTAAGATAGCTTTGGTTTGTGTGACAAGCATCACGTTACCCCACACTTTCACATCCATCACAAGCAGCTGTCAGTACAGCCTGAGCTGTACTCTTCATGTACTCTTACTAAGTTTTAACTGGAATGTGGGAAAAAAATTGATTTTTAAAACATGAGGGTGAAAATGGTATGGCTGAGACTACAATAGTGATGAGATGCATCTCTAGGTACTTTTCATTTTTTGGAAAAAAGAAACCTAAAGAAACCCCTACTTGAATTCATGTCAATAAGATGAACTTTTCTGGTTTACACAAGTGAAAGAAAAGCTGGAAAAATAGTAAGAACTAAAAAAGAAAATGCTTCCATTTACTTTGAAATCTAGTTTGACCCAGTGTATCCAGACACAGAGTCAACAGCATGGGGCTGATGAGACAGCAGAGGACTTAGCCTTGCTAAAGAAACAAATTGTCCCCTCAAATCCACTTGTAAGCTAATTTTTTCAAATCATAATTGATAATTGCCATTGTTAGAATCTGAAGAACAATTTCTCATTCAGATAGGCACTTTTCAGTTTGGCAATGGAGAACTGCTTTGGTTCAATTCAAACAAAAAAACCCTGCCAGCTCATCTACTTATTTTAAAAATTGAGAACACTGATATAAACAAATAAACAAATAAATAAATACGTAACACTCACTTCAACTCAGGATAACCTAGCTAAAATGTTGCCTCAGAAGTTGCTTTAGTGAAGAATTTTATGATTTCATGAAACTATGAGAGCTCACTGTAATACACGTAGAATCCCTAAATATTCTATTGTAACTTTAGCTCTTATATATATCCATGTATATTTTGGATACATGTATATGCATGAAACATATCAGATATGATTACACCTAATAATTTATAGTCTTCCTCTAAATGACAATTCCATTTAAACATCTAAACTCAGGAATAATCCAGTCTTCAAACAAGTTTATGTACTTTTTAAATAATGAAACAAATTTCCAATCAAAGGCAAGAGCTCCCTCTAGATAACAGCTTGGGAATTTTTTCCAGCCTGAAAAACCCTGAATTTTAAGTGAATTTTGAAGAAAACAAAACAAAGTCAATGGATGTGGGAAGCACACAAGGACAGTTGTCCCTCTTCTGAGAAACACTGGACTCTGCCTCTGAGACTTATGTTGTGAAAGAATCAATGGTTTGGGGAAGAAAAAAAATCAGCACCTTTTGCATTCTGAAGGGATTTTTATCATATTACATGGAATTATATATAGATCTTCTCCCAAAAGTAAGAGCTCTTTACTCTTTTTCATTCAAATTTCAGCCCAGAATTACAACTACTGAGATCCCTCTCCAGGATATCTCTCTGCTTAGCACATAAATGTTCAGGTTAGAAAACAGAGATAGGTTTGGAGGTGATGTGTCAGTGCCAGACTGACAGAATCTGCCCTTCAAGAGGAAAATGGGATAAATTGGTACTATTTTTTTCTAAAGAGGCAGAGACTGAGAAGAAACAGGGCACTAGATTTAAATTACCTGGGACAGAAGTTTTGGGGCAACCTTAATTATTTTCATCTGAATTTAAAGACTTCCAGCTATGCCAGGTATTGCCTGGATAAAGCTGCCCCACTGCATGGGAATGGTTTTGGTGTTCCATCCCTCAGGACTCTCCTATATTGGATCCTACACACCCCTCTTGGTGTCCACATCTCTGTAAAATCATCACATTCTTTTGGAAAATAACCTAAAGATTTCCCTTAGATTCTTTCTGAGAAAAAAACTTGCTGATTATTCTTTTCTCTATATTGAATGCTGTATTTAGTTCTAAATTATGCTTTTTTCTTCTCCAGGACATTTCCTGCATTTTTTAAGGGTAATTTTGAGCTCTTTATGTCACCAAGTGTGCTTGCACTTTTATTAGGAACAGTGTCCATCAGCTGTTGGACTTCTTTCTCTTTTTAAATACCTTCACTATTCTCCACAAAACTAGGATTGGAGATATGCCTGTAAATTCTTAAGAGGAACATTGTAAGTATCAATCAAATTGAAATGAGCAGATCTATGTTCTCTTACCTGTTCCTTCCCTATTTGATACTGAAACCTTGCTCTGCACCAGTGA
This sequence comes from Notiomystis cincta, assembly GCA_013398075.1. NCBI lineage: Eukaryota > Metazoa > Chordata > Aves > Passeriformes > Notiomystidae > Notiomystis > Notiomystis cincta. Next base: position 22,914 of record VZRX01008221.1, read on the forward strand.
TATTAACTTAATAAACCTCCTAATTCCACTTTCGCTGAAGCTATGAAATATGTCAAACTCTTTAAAAGCTTAGTATTTTAATATCAGAATACTCCTTTTTGGGAATGAGGGAAGTATTTCTTACAACTACAGTATGTCTAAAAATACCATTTTTTTACACATCATATTGCATATTACTTGCATTTTGGTTTGCACAACTAGGCAAGTTCCAGTGAACTCTTCAGTGCTGACATATTTTACCAGTAAACAGCAGTTTCCAGAAACCAGAGGAGAAATACTAATATCAACTTACAAGCTGTTTTGAGGGAATTCTAGACAAGAATTAAAGCATCCATCAACGATATTTTCACATAGTTATTTACTTGTCTACATCAATGCTGAGGGAATCAGAGTGATTTGAAGAAAATCCTCTCTCCAGCAAAATTCGTTCAATTCTGATCACTGAAAAGATTCAGCTTTTCCCAAATAAGCTGCCCCTAAGCCATATATTTATTAATCTGGCTCAATAATGTGTAAAACACAAGTATTTCTCACCCTCTTTACAGAGTACTTTTGCAGCTCCTTCTATCAAAAAGGAAACTCTAGGATGAGGCTGAGATTTCTGTTCATGAGCAAGAATAAATCTTCACTTTACCTGCTTGTTTTCTAAACATTGAAATTAAAATGATTTAATATTGATGCCCAAAATTTTGCCCATCAAAATTTTACCCATTTTGTGGTGATGACTGTCTCCACTTTTATATGTTTTTTACAACAAAATATTTCTGGTAATACCCACCACCACCATCCCTCCAATTTAGCTTTAGAGGAAGAGTTATGGTTGTAGAGGGTATTTTGGAGCCTGTTTATGACCCCCAGTAGACCCTCACTTGCAAAACACTTCACTGTGAGGACTTAAATGAGGAAGTAAAAATGAAATGTTCAAGGGAATGTTCATAGAACTTTAAGATATGAATTTCCAGTTGAAGCACAGAGAGTTGGGCATCTCTGCACTGCACAACAGCAAACTGTACACAGAAATTAAACCCTTTAGCTGGTGAAAAAAACTTAATTTGCTGGGCCCAGAGAAAGGATTGGCAAAACCCCCCCCAAGCACAAGGAGATGGTTCTGGTTAACAGACAGCAGGAGTGCACTGACATGCAAGCCAGCAATTACAATCCAAAATACCCATGTGCCTGCCAAAAAATGATGTCAGGCTTGGGTGCTTGGTACATATCAAAATACCCCTGCTACCAGAAACAGAGGCACGTATGTGTGAGCTGTAGATGAATTTTCCAACTTAATAGGGCCACACACCTTGAAAACGGGTAAATTAATGGTCAGCATCACAGCATACATTTATGTGCAGTAAGATTCTATTCAAAATGTTAAACATAGATTAGAGTTTGGTCTTTTTATTTGCTTTTACACACATGGAAAAGGTTAATAAGCATTTAGTTTCCATTTTCTGAAAAAAAAATCCTCCTACTTTAAGTAAAGAGTTTATAGCAGATTATGTAGAATAGAGAATACTTTTAACAATATAACTTTATTAATAAGACACATCTTTCTTGTTATGCACAGATTTTAAGGGGCAGGGGAATTCCCTCAGTATAAATGTTCTGAGGAAGATAAAAAGATTTAAAAATATGAGGAATCATCAAGACATTGTTTCTGGAGGATCCCTGAGAAAATACACTAAAATCAAATTAGGGTTTTAAAAATTATGTAGGTATTTTTCACTTCCCAAGCAGGGTCTCAGCTCTCATTTGCTTTTTACTAAATGTTCTGAGAAAGGCGTGTTCTAAATAATGCTATCTTATGGCTCCTCAATGGATATTAGAGCTGAAAACACAGAAATTTCCCAAATATGGTTTTGATAGCATAGGCTCAAACTAAGGCATGCTTTAATCTTTGAAATCTTTCTGTACATTTAAAAGGAATTTTACCCAGGCCTGATAAGCAAACCCAAGGAGTCTCTTCACCAGCAATTTCAGCTGCCTTGATGGTGAGATAACAGAAAGGGGAGGTAGGAATCAGCTCATTCAAGAGACAATGGGCTGCAGACGTAACACAAACACTAATTCAAAACCCAGCAACATAGTGGAAAGTCATAATAGATCCTGAATAACTTCCGTTTCCTCCCACACATCCAGGAGTTGAGAAAATCTTGAGGGAAAGATGAGAAAAGTCACAGTCATTTCTCGTGAGCATGGAGCCAAGCCTGTCTGCCCCTTGTCTCCCTCCTCCCAGTGGAAAAAAGCTCTGTGACCATCTCCTCTCAGGACTGAGGAGCATGAGTCATTGTGCTGTTGAATATTTCCCGTACCCAGATGTTTCTAAAGGGATGCCAACTTTGTGATTCTTTTACTGCTGTGCCTCCAGCGATTACTGTACCTGTGAGAGAGAAGGAAACAACTGTGTTGCATCTGCAGGTGACTTATACAAGAGTCAGGGCTTAGCTGGGAAAACAAAATAGCCTGTTCCTGCATGGTTTAAGCAGTAATTTAGGATCCCAACCAGATATCTCTGCTGCAAAGTGCAGCCTCCTGCAAGAAAAGGAAACAGATTATCCCCCAGACTGGCAAAGACTGGATTTCATGGAGGGTAAACTCACAAACAAGGAAAGAAGAGGCTCTACCTTCCTCCACCACCTGTCCCTGTTGTGTTTGTACTCCTTGTTGAAACATTGCACCTCACAGTATAATCCCCTCCTGGCTGTGTTGTAAGTCCCATAAAGTAATAAAAAAAGTGGTTTTCAGAAATAGGATAATGACTTTCAAACACAGGATGGTGACAAAAATTGCAAAATTAGGACTCTCCCTTTTTCACAGCCCCCAACTGAGCATCTTTTTCCTAAAAGGCTAAGTATGGAAATAGACACAATAGTGGTTACAGCTGTGCAAGTCCTTCTGAACCCTGTTCACATGGAAATCTGCTGACTTTCTGGGTGATGAGCCTCATTCATGCTCCTCAAGGCAAAACTGAGTAAACAGGGACTTCTTGGTGAAGTCACCTCATCATGAGCACTGCCATGACATCCTTTATGCATGATTCTGCCAGAAAGAAGGAGGATTGGGGTGCAAACTAATTAGGGAAGGGAAAATTGGTGAAAACACCAAAGATTTTCAGTCAGGTCCTCAGAAGATGGCTGAGCAGCCTTTTAACTCTGGATTTGCATCTGGGATGTGCTCAAATACAGCTCATTGGAACATGCTGCTTTTCACAATACATCCTTATGAAAACTGAGCTTCTGAAAATTGGTGAAGGTCATGCAGATTTTCCCAGGAATCTTTTGTTCTGTCTCAGGAAAAGGGACATCCTTTCCACTCCTCAATGCGCTGTACCTACATCCGACATCCTCTTCTCATAAAAAGTCCCAGAGTGGGGAAAGACTACACCTAGAGTAGGAAATTAAATCATGCCCAGGCATATTCCTGGGCACTGGTTATGTATTCATGGAATTAAACTGCAGGACAAGGCACTGATTTTTTGGCCTTCATTCTCCCAAATGACTCCTGGGCATGGTTTAGGCAGGGCACATTCAAAGGCTCAGAGAAATCAGCTTTTTCCATTTCAGAAAAGACATGATGGAATAAAGTGTGTGAAGCTGAGGTCTGAACAGCCACCTAAGAACTTTATTGCCCTGTGCAATTTCATGTGTAGGTCAAATATCCCCACAGTTGTAAATCCAGTGTTATTATCTTTGCATGACAGGTGGGAAATTGATAATCTAAAAGACAGATTATCAGGGAACATTTCACCCTGAAATAACCTTGTAAATCTAACAGGCTGGCCAAGGCTAGACAGGAAGGGAAGTGATGAAGCAGGTTATTGGACAAGGATGTCCTGAGTACTTTATTGTCTCTATGATCAATGGATCATCCTCCCTTCCCTTCAGTGCCACTGCCTTTATGCTGTGCAAAAGTTTGAATTACACACAGACTCCGCAAACAAACGAAAGCGACAAAAGTAGTAAAAATTTAAACCCAAGAGGTGTGCCTGTGAAAAATACTTGTTTTTCTGTTTGATTAAGCTAATTAAAATGGGAATCAGAATGTAGGTTATTTAAACCTTCATAGGAGTGACAGCAAAGATATTCGTTTTAGTGCAGCTAAGACAAATAACAATAATAATTGAAGACATACCTTGGGTACCTGCTAATCCCACATACCAGATGTTTGCCTTTCATATAACAGAAAATAAAAACACAGGTTTAACAAAGTGTAGTGTTTCTCAGATTATCTCAAATCTACAAAACGCAAAGGTTAATGATGGGTAAAACCTGCATTCCCAAAATTTCAAACAATGACAATTTATAGTGAATTAGAAAGATCTAGAGAGCATGAGAAGTTTCTTCCTTAACTAAACATTCCTTGCTTGGAGGATCAGGATATCTTTCCACAGGGAATATTAGGAGGAGTTAATAGGGGAAATATGAATTTGTTATCAAGTGCAGTTATCCAGGGAGCTGTACAAAATCACATTCCCACTCAGCACCTACGAGGAGTGGACTTGTAGAAGAGCAAACTGAGCTTTGCTCAGCTCTGGAACCACACAAGATTTTAAGTTTGGCAGTTTCTCTGGCAACTTAGAAATGTTAGGTAAAGATATCTTTTGAGCAAAAATGTATAGAGCAAGTACAGGTCAGGACCTAGTGTTTGCAATTCTAATTTCACATATATCAGGAAAAAAATGCCTAGGCAATTCCCAGTTTATATTAGAATTTCATGGCAAATTGCTATTGAAGCTGCTGAGGAGCAATGATAGGACCATCCCAATGAAATGCTTTAATCCTAATTAATCAATTCCTGTATTTCCTATACCATTACCTTCGAGTTTTACAAATTTCAAGTTATAATTCAGTACAACAGAGGGGACAGAATACACTTGTTGAAAATTGTGCATAAGAACAGATATACAGCAGGCATTTTGGGCTTTAATAAGCTAATAGACAGACCTGCCAAATTTACCAGGTATGTAGGATTTATTTTTGAACAGCAAAGACAACTTAAAGGTTTTTGAAGACCTTCCAAACGGCCGAAAAATGTGAATTCATAGTGAAGGACCAACAAAGCCACTTAAAACTTTGTTTGATCAAAAGGAATTGGTGCCAGGCAGTTCAACAGTCACAGAAAACATGCAAATCTCTCCCTTATTAACAAGATAGAGTGGATTTTAGAAGGAGAGAGGCTGAAGAAGGGAGATACTTTGCTACATTTCTCCTCTTGCTTTCCAAACCCTGATTTTACCAGTGCCATCCTTTCCAATCTTGGAAGATATGTGCTCTGAGAGTCCCTCTGTCCCCTGTCCTCAAGGCAGAAGTAAAATATGGCTTTAAACTGAGAATGAAAACCCTCTGAAATCCAGAGGGCTGCCTCTATTAAAGTTAACAGCTGGAGAGTAGCAGCATGGCTATCACATCTTGATCATGATAACTTATTTTTACAATGTGAGTGTCACACATACAGTTAATTTTTATAGTTTATTACTTGATTAATCATCTATCATTCTCATAATTTATCTTATTTTCTATCAAAGTAAATTGTATTCCAGTGTCTAAGCCTTTCTTACCCAAGTTTCTGCACTGCTAAAAATTTAGTCATATCACTACAAGACATTTATGAAATTTTATTCATTCAAAGCTGAATTCCCCTTACACTTCTGTGCTCTGCTGCCTCTTTTCACAATTCTCAACAGCCTATGTGTCTCCTGTTGGATTATTGATTCTGCTATTCCTGGGGAGAGTTTTGTAGGGAAGAGAGATTCCTCTAACTTAATATTTTAAATAACACTGGCTATTTTTATGACCCTTCAACCATTTCTGGAGTGTTGAAGCAGTTAATTTTAATAGCTCTTTCTTAATTGCATTTTTCATTATTCCTGCTGTCTTCCTCATATAATATTATTTATGCTAAGCAATATTTACTTAAACTTCTGCCATTAGATATCTTGTAAACATGGAGAGAACATTTGTTATTCATCTCACTTGAATTTAAAAAATAAGAGTTTATATATAAAATGGCCATTTAAATAATATTAGATGAATCCAGGAACCTCTTCCAAGAAGTCTATAGACAAACAGATTTATAAGGTGAAAACTGGAGAGCACAATGCACCTCTTACAGCCAAAAATTCTTTCTCAAACCAGATGGATGCAGGAACCTCATTCATAAACCAATAATTTTTTTATTGCCATAGTTAAGACTTGTGTCTCCCCAGTTTACAGTTGAGAGCTCCAGAGTTGCAATGCTCTATTTTGGTCCTGTCCCACTTCTTTTTGATTTTAGATGCCCTCATGGTTCCATCACTGCTGTTATAGTCAACTTATTTGGACAAATATCTTGGGGTTTTGCTGTAGCTGTGACTGATTACTCCTGGCTGTAAGCCATGAAGGAATGGAAAATGCAGAGATGGTACTTTTTGATATTACTGGTATGGTCAAACACTTCCTGAGGGCCAAGCACAGACCTAGGAGCTGATTTGGTTTTTAAAGAAAATGCTGTGTTAATGTTGTTGTCCTAAAGAGTCTCTCTTTTATAATCCATACGAATTTTGACCTTTTTATATCTATATGGATATAATACATTTGTCTGTTTGTACCTGTAACATACAGAAATTCTATTAAATACGAACTCTATATCATTCCCTATTCTTACAAACTTGCACACAGTATCTACCTCTGTAGATACTTATTATTATTTCTAATCTGTTATTTTTGAGGATAAACTGATCCCCCCCACTGATCCCCCTCAATGGACAAACCAAATAATCATAAACCCCAAAAGACTAAATTTAAAGGCTGAACAGCAATTGAATTGGACATTTGGACACTGAGAGAATTTATTAAGTGATTCACAGTGTCTTTAAATGGGCAGATCATAAAATCAGAACCTTATGGTTTCAACTCAGAGCTTTGCATTCATATTAAGAGGTATTCATATTAAGAGGTATTCACATTAAGAGGTATTCATATTATATGTACATAACTCTTATTGAAGTCCACATAGCACAGCCTTTCTGAAACCTCAGAGCACTAATCCAGGAACATGTTATAAAAAATCTTGACCTGGATTTCTCTTGGAGAATTCAGCTTTGGTTTATGCCTCTGATCCATTTCCTTTTGAATTGCTATTAGTAAACATATCAGACTCTTTCAAAGGCCTTTCAGATTTTCTTCCTCTCTTTCATAGAATCTCAGACTGGATGAGGTTGAAAGGCACCTCTGGAGATCTTATCCCACCAGGAAAGATTTCCCACTCCTGTCTCCCATTTGCTTTTTAATACCTCCACAAATGTAAATTCCAGCATCTCTCTGGGGAGTCTCTTGGAGTATTTATCCTCTCTTACAGTAAAATGGTGCTTGGCTGTGTTGAGAGGGAATTTCTGTGCTTTCATTTGCATCCATTGCCTCATTTATCCCTGTCTCTGGCAGTGCTGAGGTCTCGCTCCCTCATGTTCATTGTTCATTCCCATGTTTATCCACAGGCAGAATATAATTTTTGTGGCTCTTTTCTAGGCCCACCCCCCTAAGCTCCCATGTACTGGGAGGACCAGAACTGAACACTTCAGTCTAGGTAACTCTTTTCACCATGGCAATAATTCTGTTGGCAGCAGTTCCTGTTCCTGATAAGGTTATTTTTATTCCTTGTATTTCTGTGGAACCAACGGTCTTGACTGGATCATTGCTACTCAAAGGGAGAAACACCCAAAGAATCTTAATTTAGTAGCTAGACATTCTTATTCCTCTCTTCATCAAGATCCTAATGTTCAATTCCCAACTTGCAAGTGTAGGCAAAATATGCTTTTATCTATAGAAAAATAGGGTGTAGTCTGGAGAAGCTGAGTAATTCGCTGATGATCAGTCTTGGCTAGAGTGATGAATACTTATCGTTTTCACTTAATAACTGTTTTAAAATAATCTCTTTCTTACTTTTGATGATTTAGATCTAAAAAGAACTCAAATGCTTTTACTTCACTTATTAATGATGGACAACAGTTGTTTGAAAAATTATTCTGCTGCTTTACTCAGTTCTGAGGTTATGGACACCACGTTCATACACCTCTAAAAAATTCCCCTTTTCTCAGTGGGAATTTTCACATGAATAAAATAAACACTGGTGAATCAGAGCTCTTCTCTTCAGTCTCCACAGTTTTTGATATATTCAGTCTATATAGAAAGCATTTTTATTATGAAGTTTAAGCCCTGCCTTTCCAGAATTTATTGCTGCATGTAGCTGCTTGTGTCTGTTAATGAATAGTTGCTAAATTAATTTTCCATAGAGATGAAAATATTCCATATTTCTATCAAGTTTAGATACTTGGAGTTTTCCACTAAGCATCTATATATAAAACCTGCAGAATATTAGGGCTGGTTTTGACAGTCCCATACCCCTTTAAAATCCTCACTTAGATAGAGTTCCCTCATAGAATTTGTATTCTAAAAGCAGAACCAAAACTGCTGTTTCCTATCTAACATGATATCTCAGTTTCTTTTCCCTCTCATAAAAAGGTTCAGGAGAGATAAATTATCTCTCCAAAATATTCATGTAGGAGCAAAACAAGAAAAACCTCTGGCCATCAGATATCTCCACAATTTTATTTTATTTTCTGCCAAATAAAGGACATGTTCTAAGGGTGTGTTTCAATATCTCAGCCTCTCCAGGAGGAGAGCTCTCCAAGAGGAGTTAAAAACTTTGGAAACTTTTTGAAAGGTTTCCAAAAAAAAAGAGTCAGAGTAACAGTAGCATGCAGGTAGGTCTTGCATGCACTCATTCCTACTGTAAACATGATTACACAGATATGGCTTTAATATCTTTTAAAAAATTAAGTATTTATAAAGTTCAGAACAAATCTTTGGCTGGGGAGCTTATTACCACTTAGTACTAATGAAGGAAGGCTTGCTTCAATTTAATTAGAGTTTGATTTGGGTCTTTTTGTTGAGTTTTCTTTTTTGCACTAAGAAGATGTGCACCTCCTAATTTTAAACACTTATTCAATGAGGCCCTTAAATATCTGCTTTGTTTTAAGTGGGTACTTAGAGGCTTTCTCAGATAAGACCCATTCCTAAATGATTAAACACATGTGAAAATAAACTTACGAATTAGTAAACTGGAATAATGTATTTGGTTAAACTCTTCAGGAGAGTGTATGGAATGAAGAGAACACTTCTCTTGTTTTGGGTCTACTCAAGTTCCACAGCCCAATACCTGAGGACAGACCTGCTTTGCTTTTCCCATCAGGTTTCCCAAAGGATTTTTCTGGGCACCTCTCATCTCTCAGTTTTTTTACCTCAGCACAGCTACAGCCAAAACTTCCTATGGAGAGATTGACTCCTTACTTTGAACACAGATTTTTCCTGCCCCTGTTAAGCCTGGCTTTAGCTGCAAACCCAAACCTGCGGGTCTGAAGTGAGGAGAGGATGATGAAAGAGGCAGGTTTTGATAAAAGGGAATGATGATTGTTATTTTCAGCCTTCCTGGGCTGGTTTTTCCAGATTCCACCAGGGAGCATGGAATGCCTGCCAGGGCTGATCAGATCCTATTAGGCTGATACTGGAGATCTCTGCAATTCCTTGCTACCTACCCTTCGTATTATTTAAAGCTGCTTCAGGACTTCAGAGCAGGAATGGAATCGGATGAAGGTTTCAATCTCCATGTATCTCCACCCTCTTTCTTTGCAGTCATGGAAATTTCAATTCTAGGGGCTGCTGTGAAGGTAACATATAATTTGTGATTTTTTAAAAAACTATAAATCACCTCAGTAAAATGCTTTCAGATCTACTTTTCCTAGTCTTGACTCATTGCAGCCCAGAAATATTTTAATGTCTGTACAGCATATCAACCTTTAAAGAAATCAAAATTGAACACACGATGTAAAAATAAAAGGAAACAAAATCATACCAAAGAAATTAAGCCTTAATTCCACACTAATTCTTTCATGAATATTAACCCTATAATTTCTCTTCAGACTGTCTTAATTCCAAATATATTAATTTATTTTACCAATATTTTAAGGATTTTTAAAAGCAAAAAAATTGTCTTGGGGAAGATGTAGTCCATGGTATGCTTTAATCGCCACTAAAAAAAAAAAGCTTATAAAACATCCAAAGATTATTTGTAACATCTTCTATCAAAGTGTTTTCTAGAACACAATTTCAACAGCTCAGAAATAAAGAAATCCAAGCTAAAATGTGACTTTGCTTAAGTTTTCCATCTTCTTTCTCAGTCACCTTTTACTGAGCTAAGCTAAGCCACATTCTTGGTGTGAATTTACATTCACAAGGCCTTGCAAAAAAGACTTGATTGACTTGATTCAAGGCAGTAAAAAAAGCAGATGCTGTCCAAATAATTTTATTTGTTGGACATAAAGAGAAGGGAACTGCATTCATCATTTAAAAAATATGTTTAAATTCTCTCACAAGGCCATTACAGTTCATAAATGCTCAAAATTCTGTCCTGCTTCAATAAAAGCCTGTGGCATTTCTACACAAAAAATATCTACATGGAAAGTATATGTCTTCATTATTTGGATTCCCACATGATCCACTCATAATTTGGTTTAAAATATTTTTAAAAGAAAAAGAAAAAAATGTTAGAAAAAGTAAAAAAGTTGTATACTTCTGAGTGGACATGTATAGCATATTTTCCTCTGATTGGGCAAAAAAATTTCAGATTATACCTAAGAATTATACTAAAAAGCCAAAGTCCCCCCAAAGGGGAGTCCAAATAGCCATTAAAAAGAGGGCTGAGGACATAAAATGGTTCCCATATTGCTCTCACACCAGGAGTATCCTGAAATGAAATTAAATTTGCATCCACAGTGATTCCATCCAAACTTGAACAACTCAGAGATACCCAGTCAGCCACATGCAAATATCCACAGCAAATTGCCCTGACTTGTAATTTTTTGAGATCAGTTTTATTATTTCCTGATAATTTCAAAATTCATGGATAACTTTAGGTTCTTCCCTTTATTTTACAGATTCTAGTGGCTGAGTGCAGGAGGTGGAGAAGTGGCAAGCAGCAACGCACACCATTAAATTCTCCTTATCAAGGCACAATAAAACATAAAAGATTATATTTATAAAGCATTGTAAGCATTTGGAAACATCATTAGAATTATAATTCCTTTTTTAAAAGTCCAAAAAACCCCTGAATTCTGTTAAACTGAAATCTGCTGAGTTCTAGAAACAGTGAAATTGTGTTCTAATTTATAGGAACTGGGAGGAAATACTAATTCTGCTTCACAAAGTGGTTTAGTCGTCTACATTTGATTGCAAATTGTGCAACACTTCAAAGATATTGTTAAAAAATAAAGAAGCACCAGCATTTCTAATTCAAATTTATTTCATTTGAGGGCTTGGGTAAGGGCCAGGTAGCAGAAATATTGGTGCTTGTGTTGGACTGCCATCCCCAAGGAGGTCAAACCAATCTGAGAGAGAAAAGAGTGACAACTTCTAAGGAAAGATGATCATGGATTTAACTTTCAAAAACTGTGGAAGCTCCCTCTTTGTAAGGAAACTCTGCCTAACCCCTCTCTCTTTTTAAAGAACTGTTCAGGAGAATAACTACTGCCACTAGCAACAGAGTTTTTAATGCAACAAAACCAAAATAGAGTAAACAGGAAAAAAAGAAATTAATTAAATCAAAAAATGCAAAACACCTAAAAATATTTTTTATGGAAAAACCTTGGTTAGGACAATTTTTATGGAGTTCCACTCGTGCCTTGTGATACAAATAGCACCTGCAGGCCCCAGACCTGATCATTAAGTACCAATGTGTGTGGTGTGGACAGATGATAATGGACAAGATTTAAGAGAAAAGATTATTCATACTGCCAGTAGTCAGCCTTGGACAGGATTAAAAGATAATAGAAAATACTGTGGTAAGAGGGAAATCAACAACTGTATTCTGGGAAAAGTCTGAGGAACACAAACGTCAGAAAAAGAGAAAAAAAAAGTGAACTGGGAATACTGTCAGTTATCTTGGAGGAAAGTGAAAATGTGGAAGTGGTCAAGACACCATAAGGTTTCAACTCTCTGGAAACATTACGATCTGCTTTGGCCTAGGTTTCCTTGTCAAGAGCCTTTTCTGTTCCAGAATGAGGGGGAACTCCTCCCTGCTCCCAGTCTGCGGCTTTGGACTGACCCCTTCCAAAGGAAATGCTCAGCCTGAGCTGCTGCTCTGAATCTCTGCAGGGAGGAGAGGATCTGGGTCTCAGTTCTGTCCTGCTAATGGGATGAATCTTCCCAACCACCCTTCTATCAAGTGCAAATTCAAGCAGTCTTGAAACAACACTGGTTTGTACTGGTACTCTGTTAAATGCTGCTGGAAACAACTCACTAAAGCTTTGTCTTGTTCCTGTTGCTGCCTGATTCTCCCTCCTCCATCTTTCTGCTGGGAGCCAGGAGTGCTTTTAGCCCTAGTTGCTCTCTGGAGTTCAGTGATGACATTTATTTCTTCCTGGAATCATGTAAAACCTGTCAATGCTCTCCTTAGAGAAGATAAAGGAATTCCAGTGGTAGCGGATGTCAGCTCTAGAGCTACTTGTAACTAGAAAAAAGTGTCATCTGCCAGCTACCAGGCATCTTGGAAGATTCCTAAAATTCCAGCCGGAAGGAGAGCATGCATAGGGTTTTTTTCAAAGTTCTAACTTATGGGTGCAGTCAGGGAAAAGACATGGCAAAAATAAGTGAAAAATAAGGAAAACAGTGAGTCTTTTTGCAAAAAGACACTGTAAAGAAGCAAAAATCATATTTCACAAAATCAATTCCAAGTAATATAATTGTTCTGTATTTCAAAGAGGCAAAACACCACAGTTTTGGCTCTTTGATCATTAACCCCGCTCATTGTTTCATTAAGGCAAAGATTACTATTTCTCAAGGAGTTATTAATGCTTCCAGTGAGAAGGGTACAATAGCTTTATCCACACCAAGGTGAAAAGGACTTTTAGCACATATGGGAGCTCAGAGCTGTTTTTTAAACCTCAGCAATAGAAGTGAGGAGGGCATTTCAGTGGCACTTTGGCTGCCTCTGGATAGATCCCCAAAGAAACCTTCTGTGTCACCCATTTTCCCAAATATCACTATTTATTAACTGGGAAGTGGGTTTTTTGAGGAATAATTGGTTATCTACTGCTTGAAAATCTAAGCCCAAGGAATTAAAAGCTGGGCATACTTTTGATTCAGATAAAAATATTTCAATTTATAACTGCCACAATTTTTCCCCTCTGCTCACTCAAAAAGTGACTCTTTGTTGCCACCACTTTCCAATTCTCTATGTCTTTGTCATATAAAATTGTGGCAGACTGGACAATTTCTTCTCCAGGAAGATTTTCAAAACTCCAACCAAGCAGATGTTGGTTGGTAGTAGTCCACATGACATAAATCATTTGAGAGTGGTTTTGTCTGGTTTTATCTGCCAGAGATAAAGATTTCTCTCTTTCTGACAGCATGGCTGGACACATAAAAAGGATAAGGAATAATGCACATATGTAAGTGTAGCCAATGTCAGAGCCAATATTTCCACTGAAAAGGAATTGAGAAACTGGAAACAATGTAAAGGTTCACCAAATTAGAGTTATGTTTCAATTACCACACAAAAGCTAATCTTCCCAAAGTTTTTTTCCCTCTTCCTTTCCATGGTCATAGATAAACCAATGGATTCACATAAGAAGTTAATTCAAATTTTAAATAAATGGTGTGCTCAGTGTAATTAACCTGCACATCTGTGGTGGCCAAATATACAACAGCAAAAAATGTGGCTTTGATTCTAGTTACAGACACAGGATATAGTCTGTCTAGACCATCAAATAATGTACCTCTAAAGTGAAAGTTTTACATGTGAGATTGCATCTCTGAAATGAGGACTGCTGCAGGAATATTGGCCAGAGAAGGGAAAAACTAGATTCCTTTACACTGTCCTATTATTTTTACCCACCTACTCTTCCAGTCAGACCATTGGAAACCTTAATAAGTGGGTATTTGTAGTAGTAAGGGATGTGGCAGGTTTTCATAGGACGTACATAATCAGGTGCCACCTGCTTTCCTCTGACACTCTGGAAAAATGCATATTTTTCATTTTCTGTCATGAACAAACTCAAAGAAAGCAACACAGACAATAGAAAGAAAAATTAATGAACCAATTAAAAGATTAACATCCCATGACAAAGTTATTAACTTGCAGATTTTAGTTCATATGACATCTCACATTGTAATGTTTCTGATTTTTCTGTTATCTCTGCATGATTTCAATAAGCAAGCATGGATTCAGATTCATTGAATCTTGGGCTGGAAGATACCAGAAATGTGATTAAAATCTTAAATTTAAGGACTCATTTTGTTTTGTACATTTGTACTGCAGAGCTGCTGCGTCATGTGGAAAACTCTTGTCCCCAGCAGTGTGGCTGAGCCTAAAGGAAGAAAAATACACCAAAAGAATCAGAATTCAGGCAATAAAAAATCTTAAGTCTCTTAACACCCTGCATTTCCTTACACATTCTTGTCTTTTATCTTCTGGATCAAGGAAATAACAGAGGACAGGTAGACTTGAGCAAGTGTTTATGCAAATTGTGTCCTCACTGATCCTGTGGTCAAGACATCAACTGACAGAGAGATCTAGATGGCTACAGGTATTTTTAGCTGTAGAACATATTAATTTAATTTAATATAGTAAACATGCTCTCCATGCAAATATCACCTGGAATCTGGCCTGTCCACACCACCAAAATAAATCTAAGAATCTCTCAGAGGACAAGTGGTGTGGCAAAGAGAGGTGAGGAAGGGGCTCATCAGGGATCTAAACCTCTTCTCAGGAAAAAGGAAGCGCACCTGCCTGTCAACAACACATCTGGCCAGCAAAAAGGGAAAAAGAGGAGCAGGTTTGAGGCAGGAATGCTGGAGAGGGGCTGATGGGGAGAAAGGGAGTGTGAGCAAGGAGCGGCCAGGCAGAGAACACGTGAGCGCCTGTGTGTGTCCTGGCAGCAGAGCGAGGAACAACAAAGCTCTGCACACACCAAGCCAAGCCCAGGAGCTGCCAAAGATCCTGGGAGATGTGTCCAGCCAGCAGAGCTGTCAGTCACAGCCTGCGTCGGGCTTGACAAGGTGACAAAAAGGCTGTAACTGACCGCGCTCAACCTTTGCATTTTACACAATTCAAACAACGTTGCACTAGACCCACTGACTTTCAAGACATTCAGAAAGGGTTTTGGATACCCACATGGAGTCAAACCAGCTGATTTTCAGCAGCTTCTCTATCTCCAATTATAAGACAATATGCATTCAGTGAAGATGATACATGCACTTGATATATAGGATATCCAATTAAAATTTGGGGAGAAAAGGAGGATCTAAATACATCTCATGTCTCAGATTGTCAAAAGAAAGATGTTTTGTAAATGTAGACCAATTATCAAATAGTTTTGACACAGCTGCCATTATTATTAAATAATTTAAAAATACAATTCTTATTTTGAATCCTTTTTCTACCTTTTTTTTCTAATTGTAAAAATTCAGTTGTTTTAGAACCACATTTGGCTACATTTCGTACTAAATTAAAGAAATCAGGAGAAATTGAAAGAAATGTAAAGCTATTAAATAAATACTGATACTTCTTGAAGGGGAAATTTCCTTCGACTTTAAGTGATTTACAGTATCTATTTTCTGGCAAGGCATTTTGGCTCAATTCTCCCATTGGATATCAACAAACTGGATGTCTACCACAGGTCTCCAGGAGCCCAGTGAATTACTGCTGAAAATTTGGAGCAAACACAAGAAAAGTATCCAAAGTAACAGCACTTATTTTCTAGTTTTGATGCCTGGAAAAGTTAGAGGCTCCTACTCAAGTAAACATTGGTTTGTGTTCCCTAAAATAGTGAATTTTTGTTGGGAGTATGTGCTTGATTATAACCCTAATCATATATTGGGCCAATGCCCAAATCCCTACTCCGACCTAAGAGTCAAAATGTTTATTTTTCAGGAAATCCCAGCTGGTCACTGAGAAGTTTTGATGGATGAGGCCTTTGCCAGGTAATTGACAGAACACTGCTGGGAAAGCAGTTTACACTTTGGAAAACAAAGTGATGCTTCCCAACATGTCCCAAACATTAGTTGAGAAGCCTGTTAACAAAATTGTTTTCAGTTTTCCCTGACAGTGCAACTGGAAAGAATTGCTGCTCTGACCTAGTGTTTATTTGGGGGAGCTGAGGAGCAGATATTTGGATGCCTGAGTAGAAATCAGGTAGACAAGGCTGTACAAGGCACCACTTGCTAGACCTGGGTAGAAAATAGGATTCCATTATTTCCTCTAATCAGGATCTAAAGAATGAAACAGAAGGGCATTAAAGGAAATGTTTCATTGGCAATGTTGTAATAATGTGTAGGAAACAAAAAGTAAAACTTGAGCCTAAGTTCAAACAAAGTGCAGTGAAACAGGCACGTAGAAGTACTCAAGGCTTAGGCCACCTGTGTAAATGACTGGAAATATCTCATTCTCCATTATATTTGCTTTCTCTTTCCACACCAACTCCCTCTACATCAAGTGGTGACTAATGGTGACAGTCATTACCAGGTTTCTCTGTGCAAATAAACGACTTTCTATTTCAGTTGTCCTACTTCCAAGTGAAGGAGAACACAGAAAATCTGGTGGTATTAAGTTATCCATTCTGGGAACATTCAGTAAAGCAAGCTCCGTGATATTTAATATATATTATTGATGTAGAAATTCTAAACTATTCAATTTGTGGATAGGCTGTAAGGTTGTTTTTTCCCCCATCTCAGTAAAGAGAAAACAATTCACAAGGTAGCAGACTGTGAGACGAGACAGATTTTCAGACATCATCCAGAGAAAGCATTTAGGTTTGGAACATCTCTGTGGCAGCACTAAATTGAGGAGCACCATTCCCAAATCAAGACAGCTGGCCATGGAGCACAGGGAAAAAAGGGAGGTACACTTAGGACAGAAAATGCTGCAGGAGGTTTCAGGAGGAACACTGAACCTGTCTGTGCTATGCTGAATGGAAAGGCAAAATAAACCCATAAAACTGCTTAACTAATCAGAACTAGAGCAAAAGCCAAAACATCCTTATTCATTTCACACTGCTGACAGTTCAGGAGGACACAGCAGTGCAATCATCACCCTCCCGAAGCCTGACATTTACAGTCTGGCACATCAGGAATAATCTCTGAACTAAGCAAAGCCATTCCTGGAAAAGTCCTATTACCTGGAATGTGGGAGAATTAAAGGCATCTGCTACTGATTTTCAGTCATCCTAACAGAGAAAAGCTGCAATTTGTTTTTAGAATTTACGACTAAACCATGTGGAAAATGTGTCAAGCTCAAGATAGAGCTTCTCTCCCTTCTCTCCCTTGCTCCTATTTCTACTATTTTCACAGGTTTTTAAGACCACATTTACCATCAGCAAGGGGCAGACTTTAATGACATCTGTAAGCCAAAAATAAAACCCTCACATTCTGAACTTCATGCCTGAAAGACAAACACCTTCAAATACAGAAAAAGTTGGGAAAATTTGTCAACTCTAGGCAACCCCTGAAGTACAAAATTACTCACGTGCTGTTTGGGGGCCTGGTGTGAGGAAAGTTGAAATGGCTGTAAACTTTGATTAATCAAACAGGACACCCACAAAGACAGATGTTTGTGACTCATGTGGCCATGCTGTGTGCCCATTACCCGTCTCATTCCATAAAAAAGGCAAGGCGAAGTCCGTACAAACAGACGGAATCCCAGCAATCTGGTAGAACTTCCAATTTTCTACAAGAGCAGCATCAAAGTTGTGAAAATAAGATAGATTAAATGCAGTGGGGAGGTTTTCTATTTACTAAAACTTTTTTTTTGGTGCCAGCTAGAGCGGTATAATGGTACCCAACTAAAACATGGGCCAAAAATATGACAAAAGAGACAGTAATTATATGTGTTTCTGTGGTCACTATCTTTCTATTTAGGTATTATCATAGAATCACATAATCACAGGATAGTTTGACACCCAGTCATGGGCATGGACACCTTCCACTATCCCAGGGTGCTCCAAGCCCTGTCCAGCCCGGCCTTGGACACCTCCCAGGGATAGGGCAGCCACAGCTTCTCTGGGTAACTTTTTCCAGTGTCTCACAGTATAGAATTTCTTCCTGATATCTAATCTAAACCCACTCTTTTTCAGTTTCAAGGCATTCTCCCTTGCCCAGTGACCCTGGGAAGCCTGTGAGAGATACTGCTCCTGTTCTGGGATGCCCTAGGATGTCATGGTGTCCTCAGTCTTGTGAAAGCTGCTGTCTATCCACACTCTAATAGTGAGGTAAGACACACAGGCACCCACAGGAGCACAGGAGCTGAGTGAACACGTGTGTGGGTGCAGCTGTCCTCATTTTCCTAAATGTAGCTCTTATCAGTGTCTGCATCTCATATTGCTTGCAGCCAATTGATAAGCTGGGCCTGTACCCATCCTGTTCCTTTCTAGGAACACAACTCCACAAGCAGCCCTATCAATTCACACGGTGCCCGTCTTTTATTCACTGATTGCTCAGGTGGGAGCATGGAGGGAGAGAGGAATGTCACATCTCCCCACTCCCCAGCCGATTACCTCATCAGATCACTTGCAGTCTGACTCACACCAAAACAAACCATAACCACACGAAAATACACTTCATGTACAGCAAACTGCTCCTATACATCTCCTCATGCTGCCACACATTCCATCGTGATTAATCCTCATCAGGTGAAAGACTTCTCTGCTAATATTTGGGAGCCAGCCAAATCCAACAAGGTTCATGCCATCAACGATCTCACTGACTTCACCTCGCTGTTGGTGAGGACAAACTCCTCTGTGTTTATCTTGCAACTGTGGGTGCTATGAGACAATGGATCTATTTATATTGTTTATTATTAAGATTCTTATCAAACAATCAAAATAAAACAAAAAAAAAAAGGAGGGAGACTGTGAGTTGCTAAGGCAGACACTGGAAATTTTTCCACCCAGTAATCCCCTGGACCATCTTAACTTTCTTTTATGAACAATTCTCAACTACCAACTTCCAAGAATGTGGGGAAATATTGGGTGGCTTCTCCTTATCTGGAAAAAAATTGATAGCAACGTTAGCAATATTCCTTTTCCTGTCTGGGCATTGAGGGTGATGGGCAGAAGTCACTGAGATCTGCAACAGATTTGTCCCTCTAAAACATACAGCAGCATTTAATAGAAACTGAGACTATTTTTAAAAACTCTATGGCAATGACAGCGCCTATGAATTTTCCCTGGCTTCCAACTGAGAAGAAATCTACTCCCCTCATGTAAAATCAAGCTCCATGTTGTACTGGTGACATTCTATTAACCATGACTTAAAAATCCATATTTCCATTATTTTGATCTTTTCCACAGGACTGGGCTAGAAGTAGCACTTATCATCAATGCAGCTGCCATTTCAGGCTCTAATTCTGCTTTTATTTCTCTTTGGACAATTTTCTGAGCCTGCTCTTAAAAGCTGTTTGAATAATGAATGCAGGGCTTCTGCTTCCACTGTTTCACTTAAACATGGACTTGGTGTATTCTTCCTAAACCAAATTCCATGCATTTGAAATTATTATTTACTTAAGAACGGTCAAAAAGGGGAGTGTACCAAAGCCAAATTCATGCATCTACACTTTAATTTTTTCACTTTCAGATGAACCAACAGTTCTGCTCAAGAACGCACAGCAGTGTGGGAGACAGGCTGGAGAACAACTGCAGCTCGCCAAAGAAGCTGGATTCCCAGTCTGTGGGAAAATAAAAGTTCTTGGAATTGGTTTCAGCCCAAATAGGACAAAAAATATAAAGAAAAAATAAACACAACAAACTCCCAAATCCTCAAGAGCTGGAAGCTCGTTGGATCTTTTATCAACCCAATAAAAGTTACAAGAAGATAACTTTGTGCAATCACAGAGGTCACCCAGCAATGCTGGTCCCAGGGCAGATGTCACCAGGCCACCCATGACCAACACCTCCCTATGTCTCTAATTTCAGGCAGGATCTGCCAAACCCAGGCATGAGGTAACACTTCCTTTCTTCCTCAGAAAATTTCCAGTGAGCAGCAACACATGTACTTGCGACAGCACGCTCTGGTCTTGGAGAGCAGAGATAATTTGAAAAAGAGGAGTAATCAGGGCTTGCTGTCACCACCAAGACTACCCAGAACAGAGACTTTGTGCTGCACTAACATGTTAATTAATTAACATTCAAAATTAATATCACTGTATGAAAATTAAAATTATATTTCTTTTCCTCAACATTTTAAGTCTTTAAAAATGTGTTTTAACAAGCCCATTAACAGGACCAGATTTTTTGTGCTGGCTTTGGTGATTCAGATGAAATCCCGTTATTTTACACAGTAAAATCCCATTGAATCTCCATTAGGAAGTCTAGTGGAAAACCCCATTGGATTATCATTTGACGTCAAATCTGGCACAACACAACCCGGAGACATCTGACTCACAGTGTTAGGAGAGACTTGGAAACTTCCAAGGAATCTTTCCAGTATTTAAACCAATTTAATTCCCTGGGAAAGAACAAATCTGAAAACAATTTCGTCTTGAGACATTTTCGAGTGATCCCATTTGGGAAGGGATTGGCCTTCTCTGAAGGAATTGGTTGGGAATTCCCATTTAGGTTTTATGCAGAATGAAAATGAATATTTTGGTGGTTTTGGTAGCTCTAGTTGGTAGTTTCCTATAAATGGGAATTAATAGTTTATACTTAAGAACTTTGATTATTAAGTGGGTGGGGGGTTTTGTCTGTTTTGTTTTTTAAACAGAAAAAAGCAAAAAACATACAGAATGCATTAATTTCCTGATATTTTCATTCATATTCATTAATATCCTGATATAGGGCACTAATTACTGGATCTAATTTATAAGTATATGTACACACACACGAATCATATCTAGGTTTACCTGCAGATTCCCCAACATAAAAACTATTTTTGCCAAAAACATGTTTGTTTTCAAAAGTTTCCGGATCCCAATTCACAGCCTGGTTCATTGTAAGAAAATTTTGGTAGCACTGGAGGAAATTATGGTCCTCCATTTTTAAAAGAATACAAAGTTGCTTTCAAAAAAAAAATTAAAATCTGATTGAGACATTTCCACACACATAAATTGCAATATTCCTTGCATGAACGGGAAATGAGAAATGTAAGCAACACCAGATCCTTGTCATTATAAGACTGGGCAATTTATACACCTACAGAAAGAACTACTTCAGGTTTAAATAGTTATAAAAGGAATGTGAATTTCAAAGTTTGGTTTCTTGCTTTGGCATCACAAAAAGCTGCAGCCAAAATGGTATTTCAAGCTCCCATGTTTGGGGCTTCCCTTGTTAAATCTGTTCCAGACACTAAATAAATAAGATAATAATAATAATAAACAAACAAACAAACAAACAAACAAACAAACAAACAAACAAGATTAATTAGAATCTGAACTTTTAATTGGTGTGTTTCACCAGTTTTAATCCATCAAATCTTCAAGTTTAAATCTTCTGATATCCCTTGGCAGAGCTGTTCATAGTGATTTGTTACCCCAATACAGGCTGAACACCCAGGAATGAGGACAAGGACTTGGCAATATGGAAGTGATGATCCTGCTGCCTCAAGAACAAACACTTCAGCTTCTCCAAAAGGACTCTTTCCTCTCCTTTTGGATAAGGCTTTTGTAAGGGCTGTGTCAGAGACTCATCAACTCTTTTGAATCAGAGTTTTCCTTGGCTTCATGAATCAACTCTTTATACTCATGCAACAACTTATCTCCCAACCAGATTTTTGTCAGTCTGAGGGGGACAGAGAAACCTGCCTCCCTAACTTCAAAGAGCAAATGACTGCCTGTGACCAGTGCCAAGTCATACCAGGTTGTCATCAATTTGCCCTGTAAAACCTTTTGCTTCCTTATTTTAAACATAGCACCATGAATATGCCACCTGAAAGATGAAATGTTCAAAGCCTTAAATTGTTGCCATATCTCATTATTCTTTCATTTCTGTGTTATTTTTTTTTTTATTTTTAAATACACAGACCACGGCTCAGTTATATTCTGTAGCAAACTTCTCATTCTAAATTAGCACCTAAAAGCTCAGTAGAAAGGATGAATTCTAAATATGTTCTTTACCTGATGATAATAGTGACCATATTTACATTGGCTTGTGCACCTCTGAGTAAAGGCACAAAATTATACATCTCTATTACCTTAAATAGTTTTAAAGTTTGGTCTTCTGAAACTACAATAGAAGTCTTTAAGCTTAGATACAGCTACATTTTTTTCAAAAGGGTGAATCCTCCAGTGAGTCATGACAAAAACATTTATATCTCACCGTGGAAAATATAGTTATGGATTGATTGAAGGGAGAAGGTGGAACTGAATAAATCTTGTCTTACTTTTTCCTCACATCAGGTAAGGGATGCACACTTTTGTTCATACATTACACACTCCAGGCATGATTGGCTAGCCAGAATTTGCCTAAATAAGGTGCTCTGCATAGTCCAAGGAATTCTAGCAAGCCCTCTTTTGTTCCTGCACATCAGTAACACTCCTGGAAACGGCTGAGTGTTTCCACAAACAACATTCCTATTTGTCATCTTTGGAGAAGGAAAGCATCTAGAACCATTTCAGAAGCAAACAGTATTTCCTCCCATTTTATTTACACAAGAAATATTTGACTTCCCTAAAGCCCACTGTAATTAATGTTCTATAGGATAGGGCCTTTTTTAAAAAAAAGAACCCAACACTGAATTATCCTCTCTTACAGTTATACCTCACTTTAAGGAAAAAGAAAACCAGCTTCTTTTCCTGACACCCCAAAAATGTGCCAAGGCATATGTTTTAATTCTTGGCCCTGTTACATTTGGCAGACTCACGATCACCTCTTGTTTTGCAATAATATCTAAATTAAAATTAATTACTTGGCATCTTGAATCAACTTTTTATCCCTGGCACTGCCACAGATAATTAGCTTAAAGCAAGTTTTGCTGAGTAGAATTGTAGAATTGTAAAATCATGGAATATCCTGAGTTGGGTTCTCCTGGAACACTTCCAGGGATCCAGGGGCAGCCACAGCTTCTCTGGGCACCCTGTACCAGGGCCTCTCCACACTCACATTTTCTTCCTGCTCCATGCTCTTGGTTAATACTTATTCTGCATAGATATTCATAATCAATACAAGCCATCAATCCAGAGCTGAATGAACAAAAAAAGAAAGGCACACTCAAGACAGAGTGAATCCACAATCTCTCAGCAAGCCTTTAATACAAACAAGGTAAGGCAAGAGGAAAGTAGGAACAAAAGCAAGGAGGACTGGAATTGGAGTACTGGAAAGCAAAAGGAATAAGAAACATAGTTGAAAAAATCAAATAAGTCAGAATGATGGTGGCTCAGTTAGAAGGAGCTGTACAGAGGAATGATTAGTGAAAAGAGTGAGGGAATGAAACAAAGAGAGGGAAAAAAGGCACAGAGTAATGGAGTTAGAGTAAGTTTGATATGGTGAGAGGAGAAATTTACTCAGATACAGAATTTTATAATGAAGGACGATGTGTACAGGCAGGAATTTTCAAATGAACAGGATTTTTTTCTGGTTTTCATTTGTCATTTTCAAAATTTCTAATGAATAGTAGGAAAGCAGTTTCTCAGAATGTCTGCTCCTGAGTGGCATGACATCTAACCCATGATGTCAGATGTAGCCCCCCAAAAAATCTCCCCCTCCAAAGGAACCTCCAGCCCACACAAAGGAAGATGTGTGGATGTTGCAAAGTGTTTTCAGCATGAGCTGCATCAGCACCCACTGGAAAAGAAGCAGAGTGAGCCCTCCACTCCAGCAGAATGTTTCTGCAAGACTGGGGGAGCCTCACAGTCTCCCATGCTGAATATTTTGCCATCCTAAGTTGAACTGTTGTTGAGACATAACAGAGCAAACCTCAAGTTTTATGTGGCACTATTCACGATGCTTTCACAAACCATGTCTTGATTCAGAAGGTATCCTCTTTGAAAAACCCTAGGGTTATAGAAGCAGAAAATCCTCTTGCCAGTTTTCTTGAAAATATAATTCCGTTCTTTCCCAAAATTACTCAGAGCAAGCCACATCCTCTCACCACCATGAGAGAATGCAATGCCACCAGAAGTTGTATTCCTAAAATCATTATGAAACTGCTTAGGGTGTTACAATCCCTGGTCCAAATTTAAGCTTGACCTCCTCAAATGCATTCAGAGATTTTGATAATTCAACCATGAAACCAGATAAATGTCTGCATCCTGCCTGCCAATAAACTAGGTGTTTGCCAGCAACACAAATGTTTAATTACCATTGGTTCATGTAAACTCAAAAAAGCATGATGAATGTTTGAAAACAACAATCCTAATATATAATCCAGCCTTGAAGAATAAAAGCAATAGCACCCATATCAATCCCAGCAGATTTAAATTAGCAGTCTAGGGATCCAATGCCATGATGAAAAAACATCATCCCCTATGCAAATCATGTTATGAAATATCCAGGAATACAACCACTTCCCTCTACTGACTACTGAAACAATACCAAGAAGTCATTGCATGTAACATTTTCCATGTACCAGAATGAATAAATTAATAAAGAATATATCCCTTTCACACAACACCTGTTGAATGAGATCTTTATGACTGTTCAGGTTTAGTATCAGGAGCGTGGGCCAAGAATGCAAATATCTTGTAAAAAGGAATTCAGGAGTGAAGACGAAGACCCAAGTGATATTTTTCATGTTGCTCTTTCAAAATCTTGAAGAAAGAAGGAAAAATGAGGAGAAAAGGAAAAAAAAATCTATCTCAGAGAAGCTGTGGCTGCCCCAGTATTGGGAGTGCTTAAGTCCAGGTTGGTGGAGCAACTTGGACTGTTGAAAGGTCCATGGAAGAGGGTTGGAATTAGATATTCTTCTGGGTTCTTTCCAACCCAAACCATTCCATGATTCCTTGATTTAAGTTTTGCATTTGTATTAAGAATGGCCGTGTTGCATTGAAATAACCTGGAAATACCAATTGCTACAAAACAGTAACTGAGCATATTTGTACAAACCATTGATAAAGAGCCTTATTACACATTTAAAAGTACACATTAGTGCACGTTTAATTCCACAAATCAAATAATTTTTTTTCATAAAGATATGTTTTTCTGGCCACCAACACACTGTAAGAAAGCTTAAAAAACTCTAGCAGAATGTAGATTGGGAATAATATCTTTTTAAAATCTTTACTAACATCATTAAAACAGAACATAAACTATATCTGTGTGTAAAAAACAAGTTTTTTCCACTGCAGGAAAAGAAACAAACCTACAAACAAACAACACAAACAAACAAAATACAAAGTGAGGATATGATATGAGCTGGATTAAGAAACACTATGAATGATAAAGGATTATGTAGGAACTGGGGGAAAGCTGTTCCCCTTAACTTCTCATTTCCAGAATGTATTTATATATTTCTTAAAACCAGCCAGGGGTATGGTATTCCTCCCTAGCTTGGGAGTTTGGGGTAAGTTTTTTTTCCCAAGGATAAGGGGCATGTAGTCAGGCAAGCTGGATGCCTCTGAAACACACTTCCACTCAAATTGTATTTCCACTCCATTGTTTGATTTGTTAATCTATGCACCATGCCAAAGAATAAAGTGTTTAATATGGATATTAAGGCAGCAGACAAGACTTGTAGGCATATTTTATAGTGAAAACACTGCTAGAGAGGATAAATCCCATTTGTTTTGTTTCAAACACCAAATGTGTAACTTGGTAAAGGTAAACGTGTCTTAAGCCCAGTCCTAGGGGGTTTTAAAAGCCCTCCTCACCTGGCTGGATACAGCAAGGCAGGAATTTCCACGGTCTGTGGGTGCCACCTGCTGCCCATCTTTAGTGCTGGATCCCTTAATTCCAGCGCCCTCCATGAGCACTTTTCAGAACCGGGATTTGTTTCAAATAAATGCAACTAACACAGAATACTCACTGGAAAATTCTATACTAATCACTGCCAGGGGAGAAAATTTATCCAGAATTCCCATCTCATAAGATAAATAATCAATATACTTCCCACTTAAGGAATCTTTAACCCCAGGCCACTCTATCTTGCTGCTGTCACAGAAACATAAACCTGAACTGCAGCTTTCGCAGCCCAGACGTCAAACAGCTCCTCATGCAAGGAGAGGCTCAGCATGAAATCACAAAAATGCTCACAGAATAAGACAATAAAAACCTCAAATGAGCCTGAAAGAATTGCTGGGCTCCTCACTCCTGAGTTCCAAACCACATTTTCTATAAGTGTACCTGGACAAATCCCCATCCTCTGTGCCAGTACTATTTTTCAGATGTAGAAAAAAAAATCCATTATTACTGCTACTACTTCTGTTTACTGTCTGGGTTAGATTATTGTCAGATTTACAGGGCTACATCAAAGTTTAACTGATGGATTTAACACAGGGTTATCATTCTGGACACTGTCACTGTCACAGCGCCTCTGTCCACCCTCTGAGGGCACCTTCCCTCTGGGATGCTCATCCAAAGCAGAAGAACTTAAAGATGGGGGCTAAGGAAGCTGAAGACTATGGGAACATGCAGGAAATAATAAAAATACACAATCTCCTTCCAGGAAACACAACAGACAGGGAATATGGACTCAATCCCCTGTGCTAAACTTTGGAGAAATTAAAATTCATATTCTTTTCAGGTACCTACTCAGATCCTGGTGTTTGAGGAAGTTCAAATGAGGCCTGGATTTATCAGCTGTGGAAATCTTTAGAGCAAGTTTGTTTATCTTTATCAGGTGTGGCATAAATAGAAAAATGCAAATTAAGCCAATGCTGGGAGGTTTACAGCATGATAATTAGTAACAAGCAATATCATATTACAGTAGGCCTAATAATTAGATTTAAACAGGAATTTTCAATTGCAGATTTCTAGGAATATTCAGCGCTGTTTTCTGTTTTCTATCCCATTGTTAACAATAGTCTCTGATCTATTT
This sequence comes from Notiomystis cincta, assembly GCA_013398075.1. NCBI lineage: Eukaryota > Metazoa > Chordata > Aves > Passeriformes > Notiomystidae > Notiomystis > Notiomystis cincta. The sequence goes on from VZRX01008221.1 coordinate 49,895, forward strand.
CAGCACATTAATGTGGACAAATTACATTTATCAATGGATAAAGTAGCCAAAAAGAAATGGAAAAAAATCACTTCTCATCTCTCTACACTGAATTTAGTCTTTTTTGAGAGGCTATAACATATCTATTTACAGACTAGTTTTCAGTAGCAAATAGTAGCATTCCATTTCCTTTTCCAGCTCCCTTTCCTGAACGTTTCTCCAAGGAGAAATACAATTCCTTCTCAATTTTCTGTCATTCAGCCTGAACTCTTCCACCTTTCCCACTACTCCTCCTGTAAAAGATGTTATTCCATGAAGTCCGTTAGGAAATGCCTTTGCTGTTTCTTAAACATTCAGCAAAGAATTTGAATCTAATATTTTTGTAGGGTACCCTCCTTGATGTCAGAACTCTGAATTCAAGGGCAGGACCATAAACAACCTTTGGAAAAAAAATAAAATTAAGCCGCCTTCCTCTTCCCCCTGGAGCAGATGACACAGGAGTGTTACTCTGGAGTTTTATTTCAGAATGCTGTAGCATAAGGCTTTCATTCTCTTTATTTTGAGAGAGAAGGTGAGGAAGTGTTGGAACTATATGATGAGGAAAATAAAATTCTCATAAAATGGAAAAAGGGGAAAACATTTTTAAAAAAAAGCAGGAAGTGAAGGAAGAACCCATTAAAGTAGCAGGAAGAGGATAAAAAGTGGCAATGACTCAAGTTTCCTTAAAAATAAAAGGAGCCAGAACAGCTGAGAGGAGATAGAGTGAGAAAGTTGCTAGGAAAACTGTCACACCAAGCAAGGGACACTGCTCAGATCCCAGAGAGCCTCCTTGTAAATCCCATATGCTCATCAACAAATGGAGTTTACAAACTCTGTGTCATCCTGCAGCTCAGAGAGGAGTGGGATACATTTTCATCCAGCATGATTTAATGTTATTTAAGTTGACCTATTTCCTTCAGTTTCCCTTTTAAGGGAAGCTTGGATTCTGCAGAAAGTAAGAGGGCTCAGTTCCACGTTCTGCCAGGAATCTGCTTTGTGTCTCTGATCATATATCTATTTTTCTTTGCCTCTGTTTACCTTCTCATTCATTTTTTTGGCTTTATTCTGGGTCTCAAAGGCTGGAAGAGAAATCAATGTCTTCAGTACCAAGCTGAGAAACACAGGGAGGAAAGGGGAAATGACTGGATTGTGTGCAAATTTCTTGTATTATTTATTTTATTCCCTTTTTTTTTCCCTAACCAGAAGAAAAAGCCAGGAAGAAAAATCATCTCAGATGAATGATCTGACTCAGCATAGGACACTTTATCCAAGTATTTTAAGAAAAGCATCAGAAATGAGCAGCAGCCCTGCAGCTGATGTTTCCTCCCACACTTACGGAGGAGAACTCTCACACAGGAGCATCAGAAGAGCAGAGTTAAAATTGGGTGTCCCACCTCAAAGTTGGCCATTTTGCCCCATTAACACAGCCTGGAGTGGGGTTGATGAACTTAAATATCTGCTGGACTGAAGGAAAGTGGCTCCTCAACTTCATGGCGAGGACATCCCACTTTCAGCCTCTGATTTGCTGTGTTTGGCAAATGGAAAGGCAGCTCTGATTGCAGCCAGCCTGGGAATTGGGGTGCTTCCCAGGAAAGTGTGGGAGAAGGCTGAATTCACCCTGATTTCACATGTTTAAGTAAGGCACTTTCAAACAGCAGGTTTGAAACACACTTCCAGATTGTACCCTCTGCAATGAAGAGTAAATATGGGGGTAGAGAACAACCTGTAGCTCAAGAACTGATGCTTCATTTAGGAATTATCATTAAAATCCAAATTCAGCACCCAATCTTCACTCACATCAGCAAACCCAACCAACGAAATTGAACAAAACAAAACTTCAAGTCACAAAAACGAAAATAACAACACAAATTGAATGAAAGGGGACAATTAACACAAATATAAGCAGAACTATCTCACATTTTTTTCCAGTACTATAATTATTTGTCTGTGAACAAACATGTATCCATAACCAAGAGCTTGATCCTTTCCACCTCTGTCCTTCCTTTCCATTGTGGAAGTGTTTTCTGGTACTGAGAAGCTGCTACTCTACATTAAAATATCTAGAAAATATATGGAAAAAATAACTACAAGCAAACAGGTAACAAGTGCAAAGGTGTATTTGCAGAAGGATATTTCTGACTCGCTAATCTAACTCAGAATTAGCTTCCAAGCCTGGTATAGCACCACTTAAAATGTGAGATAAAACAAACTAAATTTATGTAGTTTTGTGAGATCAGCCTTCATCAAAATACATGTTTGAGTGACTGAATCAGAAAAAAAGAGTAAATAAGCAAAAAGCCAGTCAGTGATTTTCAGACATGTGTGATGTGTTGTGCAGGATAGAAGAGTGTTTTAGTCACACATCAATTAATGCAAAGCACTTCTTTCTTTATATTCTTTCTTTATATTGTTTCTTTACCCGCTTGCTGCCTGAGCAAGTGGTGGCGGTGGTGACAATTCCTTTATCTGAGAAAATATTTAATACCTGGTGAGCTTAATTTCCTCAGTCTCCAACTATAAATGACTTTTGTGACCATCCTCTCCTGCAGCATGGCAGGAACCAAAGGCATAGGCCAAGCTCTTTCTGTGTTGGGTCATTTTTTTTTTTCTCCCAACAATATTGCTGCTCTAATATAGAAATCCCAGAAAAGCAAAGTCTGCACTCTATTCTTTGAGACTCAGCAGATGTCTTTAAAACACTTAGTCTATTAAAGCTTATAAAGCATGATTAATGACCTGAGAGCTGCTGATCTGAGGTGAAAGACTCAGCAGAATTTGCCCAATGGCTTTTGCAGATTTCTGTGCTCTACATTAGAAACCAGAACCATCAGCGTAATTGTTTCACAGAAGCTTGGATGCAACTCTCAAAAAACCTCTCCAAAATACTAACAGTCAACTCAACAAGCAAAGGTGAAGAGCTCTGCAGCTCCAAAGCCCCAGCTTCTGTTTGCTCCTTCATTTTTTCTCCATAGTAGTGAATCCAGAAAGTTATTTATTTGCTTATTTATTTTCATAAGATCCCATTACAGTTTTACCCAATTTAAAGAAATTTTTATGCAGATCAGAAAGAAATGAATTTTCTACAGACTTCTCACTCTAGCCAAGGGCATGGGTTAGTGGCTTTCATGATAGACATTCCCCATTCAAAAACAAGTACCCTGCAGTGCTAATCTGTGTGGTGAAAATATCACTTTGTTCAGCTTGCAAATAAAGTTCAGACAAAAAAATACATTTGTATTTTGTATTCCTTTCTGGATCTGTAAGTAATAGAGAGTCATTTTGAGACTAATAAATGCTTCTCAGCTAAATATCGGGCACAAAGTAACTATAGATGGAAATATGCATTGTGAATGGTTCATTGAAATGTTGTTCTCATCATTCTAATTTTGAAAAAGTTGTTGCTTTTTTATTATTTATCTTTGCTTATCTGGTGAATGATAAAAGTACTGAGAACCTTCAATTAGAGCATTATTTTTTGTTCTGAGGTTAACAAAAGAAGCAGATGTGCAAAAAGAGCTAACTCTGGACTTGTTTCTGAGTCTCAGTAGCTTCATTATAAATTCTTTTTATTTTTTAAACTACCCTCTGTCAGTTAAAAAATGTCACCTCTTGTTCAGCCACTCCAGGCTTTAACAAAAAATATATCTTTTTCTATATCTAAAAACTTTGGTGAAAATATTAAATAATGCTGCTCCCAGTGTGGACCCTTAGGGGACATCACTTGTTACGGGCTTCCATTTGGCCATTGAGCTGCTGGCTGTTAAAATCAGCTATCCAGACAATTCTTTTTCCATGTGACACTACATCCATCAACCCCATATCTTTCCAATTTAGCAGCAAGGGATGTTGGGGTATCCTCGCACAAGTCCAGGTAAGTGAAAAAAATATACATTAATTGATTATAATGCCACTGCTTTCCAAACTGAACTGCTGCAGCAGTTTTGGGGGGACTGCTGCTCGTGAGACTGGAACCCACAATGGAGAAGTTTACGGAGAATTGTGTCCTGTGGGAGGGACCCCAGAGCCTCACAGAGGATGGACTCCTCTCCCAGGGCAGGGGAAGAAAATCTCAGTGATGAACTGACCAAACCCCCATGCCCCGTCTGCCTGAGCTGTCAGTGGGAAGGAGGGAGGGGTTGGGGGGAAAAAGACATTTTAATGGGTTATTTTACTTCTCCTTATCCTCCTCTGATTCTGTTAGTAATAAATTCACTTTGCAACTTAAATTGATCCTGTTTTGCCCTTGAAGTGCTTTCTCCTGGTCCTTATCTCACCTCATGAAGCCTTTGTTATTTTGTTTTCTCTCCTATGCTCAGCTGTGGCAGGAGGGTGGGTGAGCAACTTTTGTAGTTGCCTGGCGTTGGGCCAGTGTCAAACCATTACAGTTCCCAATCAGAAAGGCAGGGAAATAACTGAAATGGTGTAGGAAACAACCACAGGGTTTACTTCAGGGTAAGAGGAAAAAGGAGAAAGATGAAGAATTATGAAACTTCTTTCAGATTACATAAACTTGTCCTAAGCAGTATTTAAACTGTCTCCATTACACCTGATACCAGACTGGCACCATATGTCTAAATATGTAACAGTGATTAAAGCTACTTTTATATAAAAACATCAATTTGCAATCAATCTCCAGGATTTAAGTTCATACATATTCTTTGGCAAACACAATCAGCCACGTGAACTCCATTCAGCTGTCAAAACCACTAGTATTTATGGACAAATCTTGTCAACTTTACTCCCTTCTTTCCTTTGAATGGTATTTGAGATTGAGCAAACCTCCAGGTTAGAAGTGGATGGGCAATCTTGTCTTTATAAGACAGCTCAAAAGGAATTAGGAAACAGAGAGTACTTGGTGCCCTTGAATAGTTCTCAAAGTCTTTTGTATTGATGCAATTAAGCAGCCAGTGTAATGATCAGCCAGCCTCAGGCAGGGGCACAGACAGAGCTTGTCCTCCTGCCATACAAGGCCCTCCTTTGCTGCTTTGAGCAGTGGCAGCAGCCTGCCTGACAAACAGCACAACGTGGGGTTGATTTCTGGCACCACCAAGTTCCAGAGGCACTACCAGATGCTGGAGGGAAAACAGATTTCAAGGTTTAGGAGATAATGGTCATCACCAGTCATGGTTGTCTTCTCCCTCCTGAACAAGGCACCCTCTGTTAGCAGACACTTCAGAGAAATCATGGAAAAGATGCCACATGAGAATTATTCTCATGACAAAAGCAATTTGTGATGTTTCCTATCCCCTCCCCTCCAGCATCTGCTCATTCCTGCCCTCCTGAACTTTAACAGCCCCTCCTAACATCTGAGCTCATCCTGTCACCCAGATTGCTGAAAAAATCCAAATTTGAGGGGAAGGAAAAAGCCCACACATGCATACACACCTAGTTCAGGATAAAAAATAATTGGGAAACATGGAGTGAGGTGGTTTTTTTTTTCCAGTCTCGATTATTCCAGTGAATTTGTTTGCACTGCATCCCCACAAACATATTCATGGGTAGTAAACTGTGCTGCAGGATGTGCCACAAACAGCTGGGCATCTGGGAAAAGGTCCCTGTAATCACATTCCATGGTTTTTTCAGGCAGTAGGAACATTTCTAGGAGTGCCAGACATCTGCCTGTGGGCCCAGGGATTTGGGGATCTTTGGGATTACATTCAGCAGGGCCCTCAGGAAGGCACAGGAAGATGTTACAGAGATATTTTGGACACTCAGGATGACAACAGCAGAATCCATCATGCTTTTCAAATTAACAATGTCAAAATCATGACCAGGAATTATGGTGACAGCCTTGGATGTGGAAGTTATGATGATCTGAGATATAAACCATTCAAATATATTACATAGGCAAAATAAAGAATCCCTTGGAGTTCTGAGCAGCTACAAAGTCACAGAAAGAAAGACAACATTTTGTCAGAAATGCCAAAGTTTTCAAGTTTTCAGGTGTGTGAAACATTTTGTTAACTGTTTTCACCAGTGCCTTGTATGTCTTATTTTAATTCCTTAACTTTTATTTCTGCATTAAGTCTGTTTGATCCTGTTTAAATCAGATCCAAACTTGCATGGATGTGCCAGGATAAAAACAGCCAGTCCAAGTAGCTTCCATGGCCGGGATAACAACCTGGTGAGCTGTGAGGCCTCAGGTTTAGGTCATATCACCATGGGGCTATGACCTCTCTGAGCCTCTATTGCAAAATTGTCTATTCTTTGATCCCTGAGGCACAGACTCTTGAGGGCATTTGTCAGGAAAGGGATAACAGATCACTCTGGGCAGTGAAATCCTGCTCAGCCACCCGAGGAGACGGCCTCTTTTTGCCAAATTCCAGCTTTTTGGACACTCCTCAAGCAGCTCAGGACATGCATAAGCACATATGGTGAGTGTTACAGGAGGTTTTCTTAACCCAGGCACTCTTTGAGCTGAATAGAAGTCGTGAAGGAGCTGTAGACAAAACATGATGGATCACCTGCACGCTTTCCTTGCCACGCTTCTTTCGTCACTGCAGGATGTGCTCGAGATCAGCTGCCCTCAACTCTGCTTTTGGCTGAGAGCCTCTCCCCCGCTGTTGTTTTCTTCCTCTCAGCCGAACAGGACTCCCTCAGCAAGGAAACCACATCCCTGTGATTCTCTTTTGGGAGATTTCCCATCCTCTGCTCTCTCCTCCTGTGCAGAGGAGCCTGGTGAAACTGATTTTCCCTCCCAGTGTCAGCCATCCTGCAAGGAATTGAGCACAACAAAGCGTGAAATTTTGTTTCCAGTAAACATGAGGGTAATTTAACATGATGACTGTAAAAAAATGATATTACAGAGTAGAAACTATGGGTAGGAAATAATGGCAAAGAATTGATGTTTTCTATTAAATACCATTAAGATGACTCAGATTTGGGAACCTGTGCTCTCTGGAACAGCTCTGAGAGGGAGACAGAAAGAGGCAGCTCTGAGAGGTGGAGGGCAAGGAATGATCATAGCCCTTTTCTATCCTAGATACCTACATAGACTAAGATACAGACCTATAACTGAGTCGTTACCCTTTTTACTCCATGAAAATCTTCACATATGCAGATTTTGTGTTTAACAGCGTTCACTTCAGCTCTTATAAAGATTTCTGTGTAATCAAATGCTGCACATTTCATATTCTCTAATTATTTGAAACTTTATGAAATTCCATTTTGTTTCATTATCTCCAAGATTATTCCTCCAATATTCCTTCAGTTTCCTCCTGAAAAGAGGTTGTAGCCAGGTGGCAGATGGCCTCTTCTCCCAGGTGACAAGGGACATGATGAGAGGGAATGGCCTCAAGCTGTACCAGGGGAAGTTCAGGTTGGACATCAAGAGGAATTTCATGGAAAGGGTGGTCAGGCACTGGAAGGGGCTGCCCAGGGAAGTTTGGAGTCCCCATCCCTGGAGCTGTCCAAGGAAGGCCTGGACACGACAGTCAGTGCTCTGGGCTGGGGACAAGGTGAGGATAGGGCACAGATTGGATTCAGTCTTGATCTTGGATCAAGACTTGATCTTGATCTTGATCTCTGGATCTTGGAGGCCTTTTCCAACCTACATAATTTAATAACCCTGCCTGCCCAAGCTGTCTCCACTGGTATCCATTTATCCCAGGTAATTATGGCCAATATATGCTCAGCTTAAACCTGCAAATCCTTGAGCGCCGTTAGTGGTCATTCCTGTGCACCTGAGGAGCTCCTGCCTGCTTCAGAGCACACTAAATCCACCTGCTTGGCTGGCTGCAGCAGGAAAAGAAGACAAGGGAGCTGTTCAGTAGCTTGTGGATCCCTCTGGGCTGATGAGATTGTTCCTGGGCTGCTCAGGATGGTGCCAGGGCAGTTTTGTGGTTCGGGAAGGATATAAAATGTTCTAATAATGCTCCTGAGGGCCTGGCTAAAGGCATTGACCAGAAAAGTAGGTTGGAAATGAAATCTTTCTGCTCCAAACACGACAGTGGCAGCAGTCCATTGCACAGGAACACAGTTTATGTAAGGCAGTGGCTGGGGCCACTGCACTTGGAATTTCACTACCAGCACAAAGCCTGGTGTTGAAAATGCCTTGCTGCTCCACAAAAAAAGCAGGAACCAGCTTGTGCACGAATGTAGAAGGGCAAACATATTCCCAGTACCACAGTTTTGTGCTAATCAAAACATTTGAACACAGTTAAAGAACATTTCTGTCCCTCAGTCACAAAGGATGCACTAAAACAGTATCTTTGAAGGCACAACCAAAAATTCAATCAGTAATTCCTTGTGGCTTCCAGCTCTATTTATTCCCAGTTATTCCAGGGTTTCTACATGCCATCCCATGAGAGTAAAGAGACCTTAAAAGGATGTAATCAGCTCCCTGGCCTCTCTGAAAGAGATATAACTCATGGAAAGGGATGTCTCAGCAGTGTTCCCCAGCTCTCACAGGATGCACTATCAGCTGTGTAACCAGAGAAAGTTGTGCAGTTCCCACATTTTCAGCCACCAAAGGCCAATGAGAATGAGGGACAGTGAGATACAGAAAGCCTCAGTTATGTCACAGGAGGTCTCACTCTGGTGACACAATGGGAGCTGGTTGAGACTGAACCAGATCCCATGACAAAGTAGGGAAAAGTGGCTTAAAGCAACCTGAATTTACCTCCATCACTTTCATCTTTATACCAGGGTGCTGGGAAAGGGGATCTGGGGCCTTCTTCATGCTTCAAGCTGCTCTTGGACTCCCACTGATTCAATAAACAGATCTGGTTTAGAGACACAGCCTTATTCAGAAAATTAAATAATAAAATGGCCATTTCTGGGCAGTATAAATATTCGCTCATCAGTGATTCTGCTGCAGCCCTGCTGACTGTGCTCCTTTTGGATCCTTGTTTTTGATATGCTCCAGTTTCCAGAGCCAGCACCTGAGCTGATCCCCAAGGGCACCAGCACATGCTTGGCCCTGGCAGTACCCAGAAGCTAAAATGTGTTTTGGAGTCCCAGGACTTCAGCGCATTGGGAAGTAACCAGTATGGAAATCATTCTCTCACATTGAACAGCCTGCCTGGAAAGGGCTGGTCAAACAAAACAAGCCTCTTTCTCTAGCAAACACACCAGGAAAATGTATTCAACTAAAGAAACCCTCTAGTGGATCATGCGCACATTTATTTTGACATGAAGAAACGGGAATTTTTCATCCTGAATGCTTTGGGCTCTGCATAAACTTACCCCGGGCCAGGAACAACAACAACAGCAAAAAAATCAGCCGTAGCCTCCAGTCCCTGGAGCAAGACATTCCCTGCTCCAGAGTTTGCTTACTCCGTTTTCCAACTCTCCTAGGCCTGACCTTTCACTTTTAGCCCTCTGTTGACTGTTAATGACCGGGCAGTGACTGTAAGATTTTAATATCTCTCATCTATCACAATGGGCCATTAAAGCTGATGCCTATAAACACACAGACCACGGGGTTACTGGGTCTGGTGCACAGTCTGGAGTTAACACATTCCCTGATACACTATTAAAAGAAAACTGAATTGCTTTAAATCTTATTTTGGACCATTTTCATGGCTTGAAAAGTCGGGGTGATGGTCCCACAGAGCATTGAAGGAGCCGCATAAATAGACTTTTAGAAATGTGGTGTCCTGTAAGGGATTAAAACAAACATTTCAGACTCTTCATGCGTGCAAGCATTAGATGGATATCAGAGACAGGAGTTTTAAGCAATGTGGAAAAATAGATGTAAAGAAAACAGTGAACCAAAGAACTGTGTAGCTGCAATTTAATCAAGATGGTGTCATACTGGTGTCTGGCAAATACTGACACCTCTTCAGACAACCAACTTCTGTAATTTCTTTTATATTCATTTCTAGAGACTAAACATAACCAAACACTACATCAGATCCTCTGTTAGGTCCTCCCTAAAGGGAAAAGGGCTTTCATAGGCACTTTTTCTTGGTATGCTTCCTTTGAGTGTCTCTCACTCTCTGAGTGAGATTCTTAATAATTTTGTACATAATTTTCAGATCTTACAAAGAACTTGAAACAACTGGCATTGTGATGGAACCTTGCTTAATATTTATAACTTTGTGTATAATTTTAAATATAGTGTTTAACAGCTTTGTCCCCCATTATATTCGGTATGCAGAAGCTCCAACAACACTTAGGGCAGCATTTTACACCTCTGATCAGAGCACGTACCAGTCCAGCCATTATTTATCGAAATAATTTTACACCCTTGAATCCAAGAAAAAATGTTCATAGCAAGTCATTTCATGAATCAAAAATCTAGGAATCAGCAAAGCAATTACTGTAAAGGGATGTCATTGTAAATCCTGCCATAATATCTGAATTTTAGGAGCTTGCTAGTGCTCCTGATATTCACCAAAGAGCACTGTAATTATGCTCACAGAAAACACCTGAAATATACTATCTGGAGGAAAATAAAGTCTCAATACAGTAAAAGCAAAAGGTTTTCTGCTGGCAGGAACAATGGCAGGTGAGAGAAATGAGCAGCAAGGGTCAGGAAAAACTGGTCTCTCTTTGGACATGGACTGAGATCTCCAAAATGTAAAGTCTCAGGAAATAAGCCATCTAATCAATCAAGTAGTCTGGGTTGACTTTCACATAATTTCATCAGACTATTAAAAAATCAGTCATCCCTTTTCAATGGAAAATTTCAGCAGTTTTTGTCAGCAAAATCAGTGTAGAGGCAGGGAGCATGAAATAGTCATGTTAGGCCTGGCACAGAGACTTCTGCTCTCTGAGCTCCAAAATTCCTCTCACATAGATCAGCAGAGTGTCATTTTCTGTCTGAAAGTAACTTCTCCTGTGACAACTGACTGTGTAATCACTTCATCACTCTCCCAAATGTGGCCACAGTGACAGCCTCCTCCTTACTGCTCCTTGTCGTTCCAGGGATCCAGGAAACAACAGGAAAACTGGGTGTCACCTCTGTGAAGGGACAGTTTCTCAGCTGGGTATAGCACAGAGATGGGTGGTGGGTTTGCACTCACAAAATATATCTTAATAATGGAAGTCAGGGGACAAATATCCCTGCTAATGGACCCCCAGACTTTTAATAAATAATAAGAGAGCCTACAGGAAAGATGGAGAGAGACAATTTACAGGAGTATGGAGTGACAGGACAAGGAGAAAGGGCTTCAAACTGACAGAGAGGAGGTTTAGATTGGATAGTAGGAGGAAGTTCTGCCCTGTAAGGGTGGAGAGACCCTGGCAAAGGGTGCCCAGAGAAGCTGCGGCTGCCCACGGATCCCTGGAAGTGTCCAAGGTCAGGCTGAACAGGGCTTGGAGCAACCTGGAATGGTAGAAAGTGTCCTGCTCATGGAACCACTTGATCTTTAATGTCCCTTCCAACCCAGGCCATTCTCTGATGATTTTGTGGTGATAATTATAAAAATTCAGTTAACAGCCCTCAAAGGGCTCCTCTCATATATCTTAGAACAAATCCCAGAGATCAGTAATTACAGACTCAATTTCTGCTCCCCCCTCCCTCCACAACACTTAGCTTGTGGCACACCACAAAACACATTTCTGCCTTGCAGTCTGTTGAGAATAAACCATAAAAAGCTTCAGATTTCATAAAGGCAGCATAGCTTTAGTGATTTTGAGGTCATGAGGTCCTTGATTTAGCAAGCCCTTCTTGCAAAATGCAGACCACAAAAAACTCAGCAATTTTTAATGCTGAGAGCATTGAACTGTGTCTCTTCTATGAAGAGGTGTTTAGGTAAGTCAAGATGGTACACAATGGAAAAAAGATGGAAAGTATCTATTTTCTTCTCAGCTAAAAAGTTGCTTGAAAGAAATTCTATTATCATCATTACCCAGCATAGCCAAAAATCGCCTTGGAACCTTTTCTTTTTTGAAAAGCTTTGGGTTTAATTCAAGATTGTCTTCAAGATACATTGAAAACACCTCTATGCTTTTATTTTTCCACTCAAAAGCAGTATTGCAGAGAAAGAGCTACACAAATGCCTTGCATTAAGCGATGTCTTGGTTTTCTGGTATGGTTGAAATAAAGGTGCACTTCTTTTGTGTTTGAGGAAAAGCTGTCAGTGAAAAATTGAGGTGAGATTCTGAGACTCCTTTTCCATCCTGTGAGCTGAAGCCTGTGCAGGGACACAGTCAGGTAGAAAGAAACACATAACAAACAGATGGAACATAGGCACAGGTTAATGGAAAATTTGAGTTTTCTACAATATCTAAGATTCTCTGCCATCAGGATTTCCAGGAAGAGGTCATCCTTCTAGGTCAGTAAAATCTGCCACTTTGGGTGGCAACTGTACAGATGGCAGCGGCAGGTAAAAGGAGGGAATACTAAAATTTTAATTTATGTCAGCATGCTCCTAGTCTGGCTTTCCCCCCTAAAAAATGCAGCTGGTAGCAGAGAGTGACCCTTCCATTACAGCATCTGAGGGCACCACAGTGATTAATTTTATTCTCCCTATTGCCTTTGAAGTTGAGATAAATGAGTGGTCCAAGGTCACATAAAAGGCTGTGGTTGATCTGGGAACAAAAGTCAGATTTTTGGTGCCTGGACCTCTGCTTTATCTCTGTAATAAACCTTGGTAGTAAGAGAAGACAAGAAAAAAGCTGTTTGGAGGACAGTTGGTTACATTCAGAGAGAAATCTATGAGAACAGAGAAAGCAATTTCTTCATATGAGATGTTTTTAAGACCAGTTGCTGTGCCTTTTATTGTGTTCCAACTTGTTCTATGCTCTGGAAAACAAATAAACAAGATTATAAGTAGTTTTAAATTTTAATTTTTATTTTTAAAATTAAGGTCAGCCCATTCTGTACACTGATGAAGAGATTTTCCTCACTTTTTTTTTTTTTTTTTCTGCAGTGAAATTACCAAACTGAGTGGGGAAGGGAACACTTCAGAGGAAAGAACGAATCTGCAGGGAGACCTGGAGAGGCTGGAAGAGCCTTTTCCCCGCATTTTAGTTTTTAAGGGTGGCTGCAAAGAAGATGGAGCCTTCCCTTTGTACAAGGAGTCACTTGGAAAAGATGAGGGATAATGTACATGAGCTACTCCTGGGGAGGTTCTGGTTGGTCACCAGGGGATAATTTTGCACATCAACAGACCCTGGAATAACCTCCCCAGGGAAGTGCTGGATTCTCCACCACTGGGCAAATTCAAGAATCAGCAGGACAGGGTGCTGAGCTGTCTTGTCCAGACTATGCTGTTGCCAAGAAAGTTTGGACCAGATGATCCTTGAGAGCCCTTCCAATGTGGTATTCTAGGATTTTGTGATTTATTTTAACACTCTGTTTTCTCCCCTAGTTACTGAGATTTCAATCCAAAAGCTAATCAGGTATTAATCAGAAAGAGTTGCTTGGGTTTAGTGCATTTTATATCAAACATCAAATATTTTATTCCTAGATATTAGAAAATAAAAGTCCATGCAAGCGGTTCTATATAGAATATATACTTGTATAAGTGGACATCAATATTAAGTAGTAGTAGTAGTAGTAATAATAATAATAATAATAATAATAATAATAATAATAATAATAATAATAACAATAATAACAATAATAATAGTAACAACTATTATGGATATACTAAATAAATTCCATCAAATCCTGAAAGATTATCCTGGTTATTACTAATTTCATCATATGAAACATAATCTATTAATTCTAAATCATTAATAAAATCTCAGAAAAGTACTTGTGAAATTGGAATTATCGTTCTCAATTCTAATTTGCTTACTTGTATAATTACCATTTGCTGTTAGTTGTTAGTGTATTATGAAGTGAACTGGGTCCCATTTCAAAACTTTTCAGACTTGAAATTATTTATTGTATTGTCTTTTTTTACTTCTGAAAAAGCTGTGAAATAGTATTATAAGAAAACTACCTCTCCCAATCCAGGAATTTTCTTTTTCTCCAATTCTAGCCAGAAAAATCCACATCAAACAGAAAAGATGAGCACAGCTCGGTTTAATTGTTTACAACAGTAATTGATCTACTTCTTGATTGCTTTAAATAAATATTGTCACTTGGATTGTCCTCTCTCTTCATCCATCTTTTCATCACCAGACAAAATTCAATTAATTATTGAGCCAGATTGTAATTTATTTATCGTGAACATTTCACTGACATCTATTCTTTAAGGTCCTCTCAGTATACTTTTTTTTTTTCACTTTTTGATATCTCTATGTCCTTTCAGGAAATTTAATCTGTTCTATGAGTGAGTCATATTTCTTTAGCTTTACAAAATGAAAATATTAATCATATTAAGAGTGGAAGCAAAGACTTATGAGTCAATATGTTGGTCTTCAAAGCTTTATTTTTTCATCCAGATGTCAGCTCTGTACACCAGTGTTTCTGCAGATGGAAAGAAAAGAAGAAATAAAAAAAAATTTAATAAAATATAAATAATAGCCTAAAATCTAGTTCAGGCAAGCACAGATTAGGCAGTTCATTTGTCATAGAGAGATGGCTTTATTTTTGTCCTCCCAGATAAAAAAACCCAAATAATTTAGGTCTTTACTTCAGTATTTCAAAACATCACCAAATACCCTGTATTACTACTTCAAAGAAATGTATTTATGAACACAAATATAAATAGCATTTTCAGTATAACTTTCAAAAACAAATCAGATCTTTGACTAAGATAACTACAATAAAAAGCTCCATTGTGATAATGTGGAGAAATGTCTCAGGGGCAGTAGGCTATTGTCTTTGTTAGCTTTACTTCAAATTTTTAAATGGTTTGATTTTTCAACAGTTTAACAATCTACACCTGTGGAACAGTGCTACAAAATCTCCCTTCTGACTCAAAGCATTTATGATTCTATGATAGTACATAATGCAAAGCAGAATTAATTCTAATTCTAGTTCTAATCTTGCAAATATTCCAGATGTATCCTAATGGAAATCAACTGCCTACAGCAGAGTAGCTTCTCCACAGAGAACAGACTTTGGCTGGTTTTGGATTTATTTTACTGCAAGTTTCTTGTGTATTTTGGATTATGTCATCATTTGTTCTCCGTGTGTCAGATAAGCACAATAGAATTTCCACCTGGATCAGTGACTTTGGTGTTTAGTGTGAGAACTATTTAGCAATAACCAAACCACCAGTATGTTATCAGCATTATTCTCCCACTAAATCCAAAACACAGCACTGTGTCAGCTACCAGGAAGAAAATGAACTCTATTTCACCTGAAACTAGGACTCAAGATCTGAGTACGCAATGAAATAATTCATGCCATCTTTTAACATGTAAACTTTCAATGTATCTAAATAGTGTGGTGTTTCATTTAGGTGAAACAAGGTATCATGCAGATACCTTTTGAGCAGAAGATTTTTACCCCTGCTTTCTTTAGGATACCAGTGTTGAGGCGGCATATCTGTCAGGTGTCAAAAATAAGAGTGAGGCTTGAAGGATCCATTCTGGAGAGACTAGAATAAGTGAATTTAAAAATTGTTTTTTTTCCCAATATTGGCAATAGTGTCTGAACACCAGCCCAAATGTGCCCAGGTGGGCAAGAAGGCCAAGGGTACCTGGGCTGTGTCAGCATTGCTAAGGCAGCAGGACAAGGGCTGTGATTGTCCCCTGTGCTGAGCACTGGTATGGCAACCCCTTAATTCCTGGAGTCAGCTTTTGTCCTCTGATGACAAAAAGGAGGGTCTGAAACGTGTCCAGGGAAGGGAAAGGAGATAGGTAAGGCTCTGGAGCACCAGGAGCAGCTAAGAGAGCTGGGAAAGGGGCTCAGCTTGAAGAAAAGGAGGCTCAGTGGAACTCATACTTCTGCTGCCTTGCCTTCCCCTCTTTTTCCCCTCCAGGTCCCCGTACTCCCCATGCAGACACTGATCTCTTGCTGAAATAGTGAACCCTGGTGTTTACACCTCGATCCGGCTGGAATAGGACAGGTAATAGGCCACCAGCAGATGAGCTGTGCTGGGAAGTGTTAATATCTCCCTGTAGCACCTCCAAGGACAGCAGCTTTCACATGTCAAAAGACTCCTAAGCCATTGCAGTGTGGCTGTGGGTGCTGGAGAGAGGCCATGCCAGGACATCTCCAGTTTCTGCCCACTCCTCTGCAAAAAAAAAAGAAATCCAGCAGATTTGGGTTATGATTGTTCCATATGAGGCGCTTATAGTAGGTGAGCTTGAGCTGCATAGCAGGAGTTGAAAATACCCTTTGCTAAAAAAACCCCAGGCTTAATGCAGGGCCAATACCTCAGGAAATGCCCTCCTGACTGCAAATGCTGAGATTCCTTTATGTCCTCTAATCTGCATGGGGGCAGAGCACTGTGAGGGCAAACAGCAGAGCAGCTTCTCCCTGAGTGGCAAGGGGAAGAAGGGAAGACAGAGGAAATGCCGAGGGGTCACTTGATTCCACAGAAAGCTTGTGCCAAAGCCATTGCACTTCTGATTTGGAGCTTTGCACCAACTGTGGCACATCGAGCCTATTTTAAATCCATGACATATTTACTGTTGCCCTGAGTCTCTTTCCTATTGTTTTACACTTAGTTCTTGTTTTCCTGTCTTTAATTAAACTGTGAGTTGCTCAGGGCACCACCATGGCTATTCCTATTTATACAATGCTTGGCACATGGATTTTGAGGCACTGCCAAATGTGGGGAGAGAAAAAAAAAAAGAGAAACACAAGACAGCAAACTATTAGGAAGGAAGGTCTGACTTAGAAATCTATTTTTCTAGACTATGTAAACTTTGGTGATTCAGCTCTGGAAAAACAAAAGCAAAGAAATTAGTGGAAAAACAATCAATAGGGAGAAAGATATAACAACATAGACACATGCCCAGGGAACTGGAAACATAAGCAGGCAGGAACAGCCTCTTTAGAGCCCAGCCTTGGATCAGTAGGGCAGCACAATGTATGCAGGTGTCTTGCAACAGGAAGCCAAACAATTACTATGCCTTAGAATAAAACAAAAATAAACAGTCCCTGTGACTGTTGCCCTGGATTCTGCCAGGGAGCAGGTTTTCAAAGAGTTTAAGGAGCAGTTATTGCCCTGCAGAGCATTTTAAATCTTCAGGTAGGGTATGGGACCTAGATCACAGGCAGTCTTTTACTTCTCAGAGGGGACTCACATCTAAAATCAGGATAAAATTATACAGAGAACATCCCGATCAATCAATGTCATTTTCTCTGCTTTTTCTAGACTTTTTCCTCACTAGTATCATTCCAGTGTCATCTATCCTCAAGTGCATCTTGCAGCACAAAACTAGGCTTCCTTATAATTTTCCATGACAGATTTTATTGAACTGTTTGATTTTTACTGACCTGAGACAATTTATATAATGATGAAATGGACAAAAAACGCCTAACAAACTCACCTTTTATCTAGCTGTGCCTTCATTGCAGACAAGGCTCTAGTTGCAAACTTCCCTTAAATACTTTGTTTAACCAAATGCCTTTGCTCTACACCAGCCACATCCTCCTTGTGATGTGTAGGTCTGACACAGTCTCTAATCAGTCTCTGCACTGTCAGTATAAATACAGGAGGGTACCTGAAAAAACCTGGATATGTCAGTAACTTCACATGGAAGGCCAAAAGATTAAATAAGACCTCTTGCTTGGGGAAGGAAGAACAAAAAACAAACAAAATATCCAATAGAATGGGGCTGAAATAGGCCATTGACATCAAAGGATGAAGATGTTCTGCAATATTCCTTCTCCTAACATTAAGAACTTGCAGCCACAGAACACCTTAAAAAACCCCTGAACAAACTAAAACGGAGAAAAAAAGAACACCTCAAAGCTCCCCATGCACAAGACTCAACACAGGCAGCTGCATGTGAACATTTTACACGTCTTCAGTGCTGTGCTTTGTTTTGGAACCTGTTCCTCCCCTTCCCGCAGCGGTGAGCTCATCACTGAGCCTTAGCAACTGCTGCTGCCGACCGAGGAATGGCTCGGGGTGATCCAAGCACTCGGCTGGGAGAGTACAGCAGGATGACACGCTCCAGAAAAAGCTTTTTCCTGGAGCAGAAGGGGATAGTTATGGCAAACAGATGGAGGGAATCGAATCCAAAACACAGTGTGTGACCTATCTCCGATAGAGTCGCCTTGTGTTTCGTTCTGGCAGTGCAGGAGCATCCCCGGAGCCAACAGAATGTTCCTGAGATGAGGATCTTGTCAGCAGGCTCCATGCTCCAGCCCTCCCCCCATCAGGATTTAATGGACAACATAGCCCAGCAGTAAATATTGACTGGAGAGAAACTTATACAAAAAATAACACTACAGAAAAGCAAAACAAGAGTATTTTTTCAAAGTCGAGGGAGCATATCTTTGCTTTCCAGCTATGTGACAGGCTTGGTTTCACACTGGCCACACCAAAGCTCTTAAAATACACGGATAACAAAGAAAGTGAACTCTGAATAGGGCTGTGCCCCATTGTTAATCTCCCTAAATCAAAGTGTGGAAATGAGGTTTTCTTACTCTGTTTGACAACAGAGTGACAACATCCTAAGTGTAAAATGGAAAGTCCTGGAGCCCCACAGAGATTTGCTAACAGAGGCATGGGTCAGGAAAAGCAGGGACCAAGACTACCAACACAGCAGCTGTCATCTGAAGGACCCAGTCCTGCACTTAGGAAACCTTTGGTCATTTTATACCTGTTCTCTAGAAAAAAGTCATCACTCTTTAATGGTCTTTAATGCTAAAGCCAAGGATAAAAACTAGGAGAGAAAACAGAAGAAAGGGAAAGAAAGCTACAAAATCCTCAACTGAAGACATCCTGTGTGGCCTATCTTCTTTTGTGTGAGTCAGGAAGAGAAACCATCACACAGAAAAATGTCATTGATATTAATAGTTGAGAGCAGCGTAACACAAAACATTCCCAGTGCAGACATTTGTAATTTACGGTCCCTGCGTGTGCCAGGAGCTGCTGCCCTTTTTGAGTTGTCATCTCTGCTGCTTTTGGGGGCTTCCCTCAACCTGTTCCAGCAAAATCAACTCTACCTCTCCTCTCATCCTACTGGGCTAGTTTGTCTTCCTCCTGCTTCGTCATTCAGAGCATTTATAAGCCTGTGGAGGAACACCAGGTTCAGCACAGGGTGGTTTCTGTTTATTTCAGATAACCCTTTGTGACCTCTGCCTGGTGCCTGTGCTTTCAGGACTATGGTGGTGCTTCAAAATTGAAAGGTCTTAGACATTCTCAGAGGCTTGGATGCTGAGGTCCTCCTAAATCCTCCTATAGTCACAGTAAAATGCTGTAAGTTTTTCTGTGCTGGGGACTGTTTCTGCCTCTGTTTTTATACGGCCAGAACAATGGGATTCAGATGTGGAGCAAGGCCTGTGGGGACTCCTGTAATACAAATAACACATTAGTAGGACATGCTGCTGGAAGTGTGAAAAGCAGGGTAGAAAATCCCAGCAGCTGCATTCCTCTGCTGTTCTGGCAAACAGAACTCGATGGCAAACGCAGAAAATGAATGTAGGAGCACCTGAAGCAAAATTGTCTCAGCCCAAGGGACGCGTAGTGGAAACTGCTGGGGCAGCGTGTGCCAAGTCCCTGTCCCCAGTGAGTGCGGAGCTGCTTTTCCCACATACCTCCCTCGGGCAACAAAGGAGCTGGATGCCAGGATTTTTGCTGGCTTGGCATCGCACAAAAGGCCCGTGGGGTGGGTACAATGGAATTTAGGCTGGGCACAGAGGCAGCATGGGTCTCCAACAAACAATAGCAACAGCGGGATCAAAACAGCAGGCAGAAAGTGTATGCACAATTACCAGAGCAAAACAGCTGAGGCTGCAAGGACATTACAGCCCCAGCCCTGTCTCCAAGCAGGATCCCACTGTTGTTAAACTAACCACCAAGGGACCAGGCACGTACTCCACATGATGCAACAAATGTTATCCAAAACGGAAGGTGAAAAGTAGAGGGATTAACCCAAGGCCATAAATTCCAGTCAGTTCCTACAGGTTGACATGGTATTAAAGAAGCCAGTTTCCAGAATTCATCACATATCACAGGCACAGAATGTACAGAAACTCAGGAC
The DNA here is from genome assembly GCA_013398075.1 of Notiomystis cincta. Taxonomy (NCBI): domain Eukaryota; kingdom Metazoa; phylum Chordata; class Aves; order Passeriformes; family Notiomystidae; genus Notiomystis; species Notiomystis cincta. Next base: position 69,869 of record VZRX01008221.1, read on the forward strand.
AGGTGACAGAATCTGGTACAGAAAAAAGCAGGGAAATAAATACAATCATATCTAAATTATAGGTGTCCAAATGAGAAACACTGAAGAAAAATCCTCTTATTTGTAAAGAAATCTGACAACTTAATCCTCCATTTCAGAAGGGAGGAAGAGAAGAGGATAAAAATTATTTCTGCTGTCTGTCTTTATTGAATAAACCATAAACATAACAGATAGTTGAAAAGCAGCTAATTTGTTTTGGGACATTTTCAGGAAGAACAAAATGTATTGAAAAAAGTTCAGTTCAAAATAGGAACCTTTTCACTTCTCAGTGTTCATGAGAAAAGCACCTCCACGTTAAGAGCTTCTGAAAGGCACCTGCTCTGTATCAGGTCTGATGTTTGCCCCACCTTTTTTCCTACTGGCATTGAGGACAGAGGAAGAGATGAGGATCAAAATGAAAATATGGGAAGTAAAAATGGGATGTTTAGGTTTTGACCACAGCTCTATCAGTGAATCAGGGACATCTTTTTATCAGCATCAGAATTTAGCACATCCAGGTAATAACTTGCAGAACTGATTCTATCCTTGGGGATTTAGGCTGTGCTGGTGTTCCACATCACAACAAGAAGACAAGAAAAGGATGGAGAATATTTATCACATTTTCGTAAATATCCAAAATATTGCTAATATGCAAAAATTAATTATATGGCTAATATAGCTAAAATCCTTTCTCCAGCATGATTCTTTGTGTCAGAGTTTCGTGCTACAGATAGAAAGAATAGGTTTGATGTTGTTGATACCTTTCCATGTTTGTCATCGATTTTAGAGCTAGATCTCTCCTTGTTGCCTCCTCAGGATATTTTCTTGCATGTGACACGTGCTCCTGAAGCTAAAAAACAGCTAAAACCCAACCTGAATAAATGGGGCCTGCTCAATAATTAGTCTTCAAGTACTACTGCACGGAAGCTTGAATAGAGAATTGAATGGGATTTAATTTTGGAGAGGCCTGGAAAATGAAAAGGCCTTAAGTGTATACAAAAAATAACATACACAGCTACTTAAAAACACTTCTCACTTCTCACAGTGGAGCAGTTCAGGTCTCCCAGCACGGCACTTCCCAGCTCAACAAGTGATAGATACAGAATAGCTCTCAGTCCACTCATAGAAAATTGTCGAGACAGAATGTTCTATACATTCCAGAAACAGCTGCCTGGTTTGATTTTTGGGTTTAAGTAGCTAGAGGAGATTTCGAAATCTGTTCATGTCACTGTTAAGCAGGAATCTTTGCATGGAAATGGAAAGTGAGTTTTATAATCTTTGCAAGTGCCATCTTTATGATTGTAACACGTTAATATCTCATTATAACTTAATAACTCATTTCAAGTGCAGAGGCCAGGATCCTTAAGTAAAACAGCCATGACTTCCCACAGTTTTACCCGTCTTGCAAAGAGATAAAATACAAATATCTAAAACAATGCTGATTAGACGGGAGCAAACCAGAGTCAGGGCATCAGTGTTCAACCCTTGTGTTTAAACATTTGTCCCTAACGTGGAAACATCTTTCAGCAGGATCTGGTATAAAAGTGAACGTGACAGATTGAGCAGCAGCTCGCTGCAATGAGACGTGGCCAAGGCATGAGTAACAGTTGCTGATAAAAACTAATCAGCAACTCCTTAAGGCCTACCTGGGACTTACTTCCTAAAATGGCCTGCAAGTCTCATCTTGTCAAATATTTTTTCAAGTGCGTTAGTGCCTGATGGAAAAAAAAAAAAAAGAAGGTCAAAATTTAAAATAAGAACTGAAATACCAAAGAATCCCAATCTGTCTTGTAGCAGTTTTAGTTTTATTTGTTTGATGTTGATATAGAAAATAAATTTTAAAAAAGGTTTTACTAACAGTTTCTCTGATATTCTGTGATGATAGTCTTTATGTCAGCAACTAATTCTCCAAAATCTGCTGAAATATTGAATCCTCTTTTAGATTAAGCAGAATAAGTCAGCACTAGACTTATTATACAGCCTCGAACAGCAAGTGAAAAAAGCTCTTACTCAGATCTGATCTGCCATGTGACTCATCCACTCTTGACATTTTCCCAGCAGCTGAAAGGAAAAGTGAAGCAAAGGCTCGTTCTTCAAGAGAGAAGCTGAGCCCAGGCAGGTGCTTCTTTCCAGAGATTTTTGTGCTGGTTTTGTGCTCAGGATGGTTCTTTCCATAGAAATTTTGCTGGTGCTGTGCTCAGGTTTGTGAGGAGAGGGGGAGAGGAGCTGCAGAGTTAAACAGAGGGGAGGAAGAGCTCGGCCACTGTGCCGCTCCCTGGAGCCAGGCTGATTGCTGAAAGCACTGGAGGAGCAGCCCTGGCAGCAGGCGGCTCTGCAGCCTCCAGGCCACCATAAAACAGGAGCTCCTTTTTTCCACAAGAAGAAAAGGGCAGTGTCTGTGCAGCAAGCTCTTTACCACATGGTGCTTTTGGTGGGGAGAGAAAGCCTGATTCTGAATCTCAGCAAGCAGGGGGAGGAGACAGAAATCTGCTCATTTCCAGTGCTCCTCTACAGCCTTTCTTATTTGTAGGGAAGAAAACACAGGCAATGGAAGCACAACAAATTTTTGTAGCTGCTATTTAGCTGCTTTTCTAAATTCTTTGTCACCGCTTTTCTGGCCCCAAACCTGTGTAAAGACTCTACAACACCTTGGCACCCCAGCCTCCACCACTGCCTCCACACCAACCTTCATTAACCATCTGCTACTGATAAACACTAACTGTGCTTTACCTACAGGAAAGGGAGCCAGGAAAAGCTGGGAGAGTCAATCAAAAGAGAAATGAACTTACTGAAGACATGCAGATACGGCAAGATGTCTAAACAGAATGACCTATTATTATATACCGTCATCGTAAAAAAAATACAACTTGTATTTACAAAAGTTGGATTTTTGTGTCAACAAAGTTCACAACTGGGGTCACAAGTAATGTAGCAGCTCAATTTTTCTTTTATATAAAATTCCAGTGTAACCGGTGGATTTTAAACTAAAAAAATGACACAAAATCTGTGTTTGTCAAGAGCTAGGCATTTCAGAATCCTTCTCTATTTTCATACTACTAACAAGCTCTGGTTCTAGCAGAAGTGTTGCAGTGTTGCAGTGATTCTCTATCATATTTTGCTGTCATAACTGAAAATAATGATATTGTAGCAGCAAACCACCTGAGCATTAAGTGTTTGCCAAAGATTTCTACCTACCCACTCTCCTCAATATTGCAAACACTGCATGTGAAATCTTTCCTAGTTTTTCACTGACTTCGTAAAAATACTTTTTTCTTTTTTTTTCTGTCTACATGCTCACAAGTTGACTTCATCAGCTTTAACATGCACTCTGGGAGCTGCACTACTTGAAGTATAGGTTTAGCTCAATACCTTAAGGAATAGATTTGTACCTCAATAAATGATCCCACCTCAAAAAGCCAAGTGACCATAAAACACCAGTTTGGGATCTGCCTCCACATCTTGTGTTTCCCCCTCTCATGATGTAACAGAGCTGATGTCAGTGAAATCAGCTATGAACACCATTTCCAGGGCCTTTACATCAAGAGCTGATGAGATTTGTTGGGCCATGGCGGCCCTCAGAGTTTTGAAATGGAGTTTGCAAAAGACTTATCTGGAAGAAATATTTTGAAATTCAGATTTTCCTTCATACTCTTCAAAGAACCGTGTTCAGTAATTTTGCCATGGAGCCAGACAGGGTTTCACGTTAGAGCAGCCAAAGCAGAGACATGTGGAGAATGTTTTCATCAGCATTTTGTACAGGTTTTGTTAGATGTTATCTCCCTCATGCTCGTTGATTACTTGCTCTAACCCCTCCCACACATCCCTCAATTTCTTCATTACCCTCACCCCAGGAAAGACCAAAATATATTTGCTATTGTTGTGCCCACATGTCATATTTCTTCTCCTTGGTTTTTGTCCCATCTCTTTAAAATCCTAATCTATTCAAGACAGAGGCTGTCTGGTTTTCTGTGTTTGTAAATTATGCGACAGATGATACTCAAACTGAGGATGGGCCCTCAGGCATGAGCAAATGAACTTTGGCACTTTTTGATGAAGTGATTAATGCATCTTTCTCACATTTCTGCCAAAGGTCACTGCCATCCTGGAGCAGAGTGAGATATAAACTTACTCTTCAGCCATCTCTCACTTCACAGCTCAGGGTTAACAACAGGAACAGCTTCCAACTGTCTGTACAAGTTCCTGTGCCAGGCTGAGCACTGCAACAACCAAGGAAAAGCAATCAAAACGTTCATGCATATCTTCCAAACTAATTTCCTCACCTGCAGATCTCCATTCTTTAGAATAAAAATGTTATTTCTGTGCTGGCACATTTAGATTCAGAAGGATTTGCACAGAATAGATGGTGCAGGTCCTTAGTAAACAGTTCCCATACTTTTTCATCAGTTTGAAGGGAGGTGCTGTAGGAACCATAGAAATTTCTGTACAGCAACAAGAGAGCTTTTGTTGTGTGCCTGGTTCTACTGTCTCAATGAGCAGAACAATTTACTAATTAACAAATATTTAGAGGGATTTGTTCAGTGGCCTGAAGCACAATTAGGCAAGCTCAACTCCTGTTGAGATGGAGAGCTGAATTTCTAATTGCCCCTATGATACGAACACCTCTCACTGCACAATATAATAAACACAACTTGTGCTGGATAAATAGATAATAACACCATTATTTAGGGCTTAGCAGTTAAATATTTCACAGTAGATCAGAAATAGGACTTAGGCCACATTGTGTAGTTTCTTGGATTCCCTTCCCTGGCTGACACAGCCCCTGAGCCCAGGGGAAGAGGTGTTTGGACCACCAAAGGCTCCTGCTTTTTACTCACAAAGCTCATTGTGAAAAAAAAAGGAAGTGGGCGACAGAAAAAGAGATCTTCTGGGATCCAACCAGCCCATAAAGATAACATGTTTCCTTCTCTCCCAAAGGCACATTGGCCAGACAGAGCAGCACTGCCCACAGATGAGGTAAAAGGAAATTAGCAGGGAAGTCCTGTGGCAGCAATTAGCAAAGAAAAGGAGTGAGGGGCAAAAAACCTGATCTTCAAATCTTTTCCTTTCTACAGACTGATTTTTATCCTTCCTCTCAGGTTTACCAAGAATGATACTCCCTTCCTGACCTCACCCTTACCTCAGCAACCTCCAGCCAGCTCCAAGGGTGACTCAAACAATGAATTTGTGCCCTGCTGGGCTACCAGCTTTTTTGTATCCAGCTTTTATCCAGCAGCAGTGTTTGCTGTGGGCAAATCTGTCTCCCAGTTCAAGTCTACACACAGCTCCAGGGCTGGATCTTCCCCAGTCCTCCTGAAGCCAGAGGGGTTTATGATTCACTGGAGATCAGTGGTTAGGTCCAGCCTGTGGACTACAAGCTGGACAGCCCTGGATTTTGCTGCCAAAAAGGACAAATTCAGTCTTAAACGCTTCTTCACTTTTCTGTTTGTTATGCTTCAGGATACACCTTCATAAGTTGTTCCCTCTGTAAATGTGTAAGGGCATGGATCAGTGAATGTGGTTCCAAGGTTATGTAAGAACACGTCTGTTATCACTGAAAATATGGAAAGGGAGACTTACCTATTCCATATTCTTAATTTGTTCTGGGAAAGAGGATTCATTTAATCAACCCAGAACTTTCTGCTTGACTAATCTTTCTCTCTCAGCATTTCCCAATCCACATTCTTCTGAAAGGAGAGAGGGCCCTAAGCAATGACATGTTTGAAGTTTACCTGGCAAGGAAGGAGCTCTTGGACTGAAATGTGTGTCCACAGATAAGGTGGGAAATGAACACTTTTATGTCTTACGAAATTTGCAGTTTTTACTACAGGACAGCTAAACTGTGTTATTTCAAATATTGGCTGAACACTATTTACTGATTACTCTTAGATACAGCAAAAAATGATGTCATGGTTTGGAGTTGCTTTTTGTTTGCTTTACAGCAGTGAAACCTTCTTCAACAAAAGAGTGTAGAATAGTTTCCTTTTTCTGCTATAAAATAGAAAGGGTTGAAAACAGGTTATGAAGAGCTCTAAAAACAAAGGCAGACTTAAAAAATGGGAATGTTTGCTTTGTGTAAAACAAATTAGTTTTGGTTACTTCACCCAACCTTTAAATCATGTATGAAGAAGTGCTCATTATATGAGTGAAATAGGGGATTTATATCTTCTTGGAGAAACTCACAGCTGAATTCCAACAGTAGGAGATATATTTTGGTTTGAGGTACATTTAAGGAAAATAAATATGGCACTGGTTATCATTTACAGCTAGAATGAAGTACATCAAACATTTTAATAGTGAATGCTTATAAAAAAAAGATGTTGAACAGATCTCAAGTTTACTAAAATCTTTACATTTCTTTGTAATAGATAATAATACCACATCTTCTTTCAGGGTCTAGGTTATCTTCCATTTATGGTTTCATCCTACCTCATCAGACCTTTCCTGTCTCAGTTTTTGGCTCAGGATGCTCCACTCCCTTTTGTTTGAGCAGAAGGAAGTTCACAGCTCCAAGAGGAAGGCCCCACCTTCCCAAGACAAATCAGATGTTATTGTATGACTCATTTTTCAGGGATAACCCTGATAATATGACATACAATTAAATTTTTTTAAAAGTATATAAATAAATACATAAATAAATAAATAAATTTTAAAAAAAGCAGCCCCACATGAGTTTTATCTGAGTTATGGCTTTTTGCTTCCCTTAAATTTTACATATATGTGCCACATTTTCTCCTTCTTTTAATGCATGAGAAACCTCAATTTCTCACTGTTTATTAAAGAATGAAAAATAATTTGGCCTGTTTTCTCAGTCTTTGCATGCAACAAGTAATTGAAGGCAATTTCAGATTTTTATGAACTTAATAGTCTTTACAGTTTAATATCTGCTGGTCTAAATTAATACACATAAAATGTCAACTGTAACCTTGTTCAGATTTGGAGGGTCCTGTGTTAAAATCTCGTGCCATTTTGATGAGCTGAGACTAGAAAAATACACACTATTAAAGAATTTACCTAGCAACAGAAATTAACATGATGCAATTATTAGAAATAAAATGAAAACTCCATAAGAGTCTCATGGGTTCTAGACATTCTAGAAAATGATGCAGGGCTTCAGTCTAAAGTTTTGCAGCAAATGCAGGAAACATTTGACAGCTCTTTGTAGCTTTCACTGTGATAGCTGAAATGAGCAAAAATCCTCAGGGATCAAATCTTGAGCAAAACTATGTGTCTGAGGAAAATAAATACTAAAAAAGTATTGAAAAGTCTGGAAACCTCACCACAATTTTAGAATTTAAAATGGTAGAACTCGATTATGGCTAAAATCAACCCATGTCTACTGCAGCATAAATTCTATTGTGTTAAAAATATGATTGTGAATTGTACTCAGATACATCAAGGAAACATTTACTTGGAAAAGAAGTCAAAGAGGGCCACTAGTTATCTCAAGGATCCTTCCCTAGCAGAAGTGAGGTTCATCCCAATCCCCCATGACCACAACAGGCTCATGCCACCTTTTTGGATGACTCAGCTGTGCTTCCACTTGCCTTGGCTCATCCTCTCAGTGTCCGGCCAGGGACTCCTGGCACTTCTATTTATCCTGCCAGGGAAATTCCAGCTCCAGCTGTTGAAGTAGGTGGCTGTGTCCCAAAAAGACACAAAGCTCAGGAGTACTGGTCTCACCTGAAATAGGGGTGAGCTGTCCCAGGTGATGCAGCTGTCTGACAATGCAAAGAGGCTCTTTTCCATATTTTGCCTGATGGTGAGGAGGATATTTGCTGTGGTGAAGTGGGGTTACAGCTCAGAGAAGGGCATGGCTTACTGCCCTGGGCCACTGATAAAAACCACTTTTCCTGTTCCAGCCTCAGACCTGGAGATTAGTTTGGCATTTCCTGTTTCAGCAGCCAGGACAGTGGCAAGGGAGAGACATGGGGAGTTTTTGGCAGGAATCACCTGTCTCTTTTCCTCTTCAGTACACACTGAAGCAATAGGGAATGCTCAGGACAGAGGTGCAGGAGAAGGAGGCAAGTCCCTCTCCACCTCAGATTATTTGTTCAGCCAAGTCACATTTTTGTCAGTCTTCGTTACTCAACATCACAGCTTCCCTATGAATCCTTGCCAGGGATGAGTGAAAGAAGGAGAAAGACACCTTCCCTTCCTATATTTGCCCCAGATGGAAGAGGAACATGGGATAATGTGGCAAGAGACAAGATGTACCGTGACCATGAGGTCTGGGGTGGTCAGAGACAGGTATTTTCACCAAAGGGCAAAGAGAATATATTTTTGGTGCTGTCCTGTGCAGAGCCAGGAACTGGATCCCTTCCACTTCAGGATATTCTGTGATTCCAGGACTGAGTAGCTTGGTGTTCTCTGTGGTGCCTCATGAGGAATGGGTGCTACTTGCTACGTTTAGGATCAAAAAGCCATTCTGATTATATTGTGATGTGTGTGACATTGTCATTGTAAATTTATATCTTACACTGTATCTCAAAACATTTTAATGGAACCCTAAACTTGAGATTTCATTAGTTTTACCTCTCCTGAACCACTGCTTCACCTTTGTCCTGAAATGATGAGATGAACTCTGCTCTAAGGGTGTGCAAGGACACAAATTCATGGCATTTAATTTACTTTTCAGTTGTCCATTCCTTTTTGTTCACAGGCTACACTTGCCTGACTCGTGCACACAGAGCCACGGCCATGTAACCTCAGTCAGCATCCTGTTATCCTACACACATCACACTGGGGCTAGAAGGAGGAATTCTCCATGTGGAAAACTAATCCTATGACATTTTCAGTGTGACAAGAACCAGGACAGGCTGTAATTCTAACCAGACACTCTGTTATTGAAAGATATGTGGTCCAATTTCTTGTCTAAAATGCAGATTTTAATAGGGACCAGAGCTTTGGGGTGCTAATCCAAGCCAAATTAAACTTTGTGTACTTTGAGGCCTAACTATCATTACCATATTGTGTAACTCTTTCATTACTTCTTGTTTGTAGTGTAATGTCTCCTTTGTATGTTTTTATGAAAACCAATGCAAAATGTTAGAAAAAAGAAGGAGCTCTGTATGTCAGACATCAGGAAAACTTTAACACATTTAAATAAAATAGTTCATTATTCTTATAGGATTTGTTCATGAAAAAAGAATCTTCTGTCTGAAATCTATGGAAGGAGAGGAAAGCTTCATACGGGGATTTCAAGGGGGCCATAGAAGAAAGAGCATGGTGCTGGTGTCTGAAGATAGGGTCTTCAGATAAGCTGGATTTTAGTCTTGATTTGCAGTAGTCTTTGGTAACTTTGGAGATACTTCTCTTAAAAAGAAAAGAAATCCATTTTGAAGTTAGAAGTCATGGTCAATAGAAAACCAAAAATTTTGCTGTAGGCATGATTGACCGATCTGTGTTCTCTGTGTTGGGCCAGAGACCCTTAAATTACAGGGGGAAAAAAAAAAAAAGAGGAAATCTGTGCCCGTCTCCCTGAAAAGTTGCCATTGAGCTGCATATATTATGCAGAGAAAAGTGTCAGTAATGCTGTTTCCTAACTATCTCCATCTGGATCACTGAGTTCTGAGCTACGTAACAAAGCTCTTCCCATTTGGATCCTGATTTTGACCAGAGCATTATATATCCCAGAATCTCTGGGCCAAGGGAATTTGCGTCATTAAAATGTCCCAAGAATTGTGTTACTGAAGGTGTAAATCAGAGGTTGCTGTTTACTACAAACTGCTATGGGTTACGCTGGCCAGCACCAAACCAAAATGAGGAATTCCAACTGCTTTTGTACATTCTGCATCCTGAACTGACATGTATAGCAGCGTTTTTTGTGGACTAGAGTTCCCTTCTGGGAACAGCTGAAAAAGTTACAAGTCCTTTTAAGATGATCTCACTGCCTGTAACTCCTTGCATCCACGAAACACAAAAGAAAAAAACTTGAGTGCTCCAAGTTGTTTGTTTCACTAAGAGTCCCACAGCTCTGACAGGACCCTGACTGCCTCCAGGTTTTGGTTTCCTGAGCTGAGGGTCACTTTGGAAGCAGCCTTTCCCTGTGTGTCTGGGTGATGTTGGTGACCCTCTATAGGAATGATACCTAAAGCCAGGGGATACAACATGGGACGTGGTGAAGGGATTTCTGTGGGATATGCCATGACATGTGTGGGCATGGTGACATGCTGTGGTGCGACAGGTTATCAAGGGAGGCTGGATTACCCCTCCTGCTACCTCAGCCAGGTAGAAGTGGGAGAGATGTGCCACTGTTACACACATGCACAAGCCCCACATCCTCTGTAATCCCTCTGTAATCCTCTCCCATCCTCTCCCTTTGTAACTCTGACATTCCTCAGTAGATATAAAATGTCTGCCTCTACCATGACATCAGTATCAGGGTATTTGACTCCAGTCTCACACTTCCCTCGAAAGTACAAATTGGCATTTGGAATCCTCAGTGGTAGAGAATGATAATTTGACCATCTTACAGACAACTTGACAGGTTTGGTCCTCTCTCCTCCACAAATCAGAAACCCCTCTTTGGAAAGATCTGTGTCTCCAACCCTGTTGGAGTACCCAGGAACACTTGTACACAGTGCACATGGATTCTGTAGATCTACTCCAGTTATCAGTGGCAATCTAATAGAATCTAAACACAGTTGCTTCAATAAATGTAAAATAAATACATGTAAATAAATCTAAACCTGTTGCACTATTGGTGAATCTGCTGGTAAAAGTTACTGAATTAAACCAGACTTAAGGGGTTGGGTTGGTAAAACACAGGGTTGGTGACACTGTGATCATGGATGAGACCCAAATTAGGGTGTAACCCACACTCTCGGTGATTCTGGAACTGTACTGCATGTGACCCATAACCAAGTTAGTTATTATCAGAAATTCAGCCCAGATGCACACAGCCCTTTAATTTCTGAGGTGGAAAGCAAGGGGATTTATCTCTGCCAAATTTCTGTACTCTTAATGCAGCAGGGTCTCTTTTCCTGAACCTGTCCTTGCCCCAGGGGCTTCCTGACCAGGTCTGGGGTCTACGACCTGCTCTTGTCACTGTCCTGGGGTGGTTTGAGCCTGGCCTCTCTCCAGTCCTCAGTCCAAACAACCCCTTCATGTGGGCATTTGGGAGATAAATTAAATGACACTGAACTAAACAGTGTTGATTTAATCCCTCCTCTGAACAGAGCCATCTCCTCCTGAGCCGCGTTTACCCAGAACTCCGGGAAGGGGATTGCAAAGCTGTGCTCAGATGAGAACACCCCTCAGCCACGGTGGAAGAGCAAGCCCTTAGGCACGAGTCATGTTTTCCAGCAGAATCCAAGCCCAATGGTGGGATGTGAAAGGGTTTATAAGGAGTACCAGGCTGGCGCTGCTGGAAGCTCCACTCTTCAGTTTTTCCACAGACTCGGTGCAGCACGGCCGGCGGCAATAAAGCGGTGTTCTCACTACCCGCCCTGCTGAAAAGTGTGTTTTAAGCCACTACTACATGGGGTGGAAAGTTTAGCTCTGTCTCAGTGCCCGTTCTATGTTTGGCCTTTAGGCTGAGAGTTCCAGGAGTGGGTTGCGTGAGGTTACTTTACCTTAAATATTTATAGTTTGGTGTTCCCATCTCACTGCCCAGAGCTGTCACAAAGGCCTGTGTGCCCCTCAGCCCCTCAAACACACACAGGACAGCCACCACTGCACTGCAGTCACTACCAGCTTGGTCCAGATTTGGATAAATGGCTTGAACTCCATCCACTACAAATTCCTGAGTCACCCTGTTCAGCAATAAAAAAAAATTTCCAAGCCAGAGGTCCAGTTCTTGTTTGCCCATATATTTTAGACTTGGACCTATGGATTAAAAATTAAACAAAGAGAATGTTTTATGTGTCAGAATGTTCTTTTAATCCATGCACATTTGTGCTGGTTTCAGCTGGGATAGAGTTATTTTTCTTCCCAGTGGCTGGTGTAGGGTTTTGGGGTTGTGCTGAACACAGGATTGATAATACAGAGATACCTTTCTTATTGCTGAGCAGGGATCACACAGAGCCAGGTCCTTTCCTGCTTTTTGTCCTGTCAGGCTGAGTAGGAGGTTGGTGGTGCAGGGGGACACAGCCAAGACAGGTGATCCCAAGTGACCAAAAGGATATCCCAGACCCTGTGACATCCTGCTCAGGATATAAAGTGGAAGGAAGAAGGAGGAAGAGGGGACATTTAGAGTGATGAGGTTTGTGTTCCGAAGTCACTGTTATGTGAGATGTGGATCACTGCTCTCCTGGGAAAAACTGAATTAATTCCTTGTTTTGCTTTGCTTGTGTGCAGCTTTTGCTTTCCCCATTGAACTGTCTTTATCTAAATCTCAACCTCTGAGTTTTCCAGCATTTACCCTTCCAATTCTCTCCCCAGTCCTGCTGATGGGAGAGTTAGTGAGGGGCTGTGTAGGGTTGGGCTGCTGGCTGGGATTAAACCACTACATAATGAATTTCATTTTGGCTTCTACAAGTGTCAAGACATTTCAAACTGAATTTATCTGTACATCTAACATACAACTAACCTCACATTTATAGTTCAATTTCTCTTCACGAACATAAAAACCTTCCTAAGAGGTCTAATTTTTTTAAACTAAATTAATTTTCCTATTTTTATGACATAGAATCTTATGTACAGTAATTTCCAAGAAACACAGTAAGTTTGTTATTGTCAAGTAAGAGTCCATAAGACAGATATAGCACTACTAGTAACAACAAAACTTCCTGTTTAAATAAGCTATAATAGAGGCATAAATAACCCCAAAGAATGATTTTATATTGACATCATATGGTGGGATTTCTTCTAATACTTTAAACAGGCCATAACCCTTTTTTCATCTGTTCATTTTCTGTTTGGCACCCAAGTAAAAAAATCCACAGATGACATACAAAGTGACCTCTCTTCTCACTGGTTTCAGACAAGGACTTTAGGACAGTGATACCTGCTGTATATTTAATTTTATGAAATCATCTCTTTTAATTTTCTTGCTGTTTGAGAATCTAAGACATGTGTGTGCTTGGAACAACACTGACATTAATAAAAAGGTCAAATAAAAGTGCTTATAATGAGCCAACAAAGCTGGGATCTGAGCCAGACATTTATGGACTAGCTTTGGCATGAAAGGACACTTTCCACTCTTCCGAAAGCCAGATGGACTTGGTTGCTCTCCTCACCACTGCAATCAGAATTCTTTAATGATTCTGAAGCTAGCAAATTACTTTTTAACCAATTATTCAGTTCCTCCCTTACATCTCTACCAGGAATTGGAGTACAGTGCTTGTCTGTCCCAGGCTTTATCTCAGATTTGCATAGGCAACACTCTGAGCTACCTTTGGAAGTGGAATAAAGGAAGGAATAGTTCCATAAAAAGGCCTCCAGCCTCTGAACAGGAGCCGATGAGAAAATGACCATCAACCCTCCTTGGTCTGGCACTCTGAAAGAGTTTGCTGGGGCAAGAAAAGACTAGGAGAGAATGAGACCAAATGCTGAGTAGACGGTGGAACTGGCACATTGACCTCAATATTAATGGAAATACTGCTGCATTAATTCTTCCTCCGTGGTTTAGACATTTTCTTGGACAAACCCTGGCATTCATCTCCCTACGTATTTTTTCCTCCCTAGCTGGTGTATTTTAGTGGAATACTACTACAAACTAAGGTATTACTCAGACTAAGCCACTACTTTGGATCTGTTTGGGAGGAGCTAAACCTGAACTGAGCAGCGACAGGAGAGGGGAGACATATCAGAAACGTGGCATCCAGAAGAGGATAAAGAATGGAACTTCCCACCCTCGTGCCATGATTCAGGAGCATTCTGATGAGGTGGCTCTCTCCCTGTGGACACTTCTGATAATAAAACCTAAATGTGTCCTTCTTGGTCCTCTTATCCCCCACATAAATTCACACTCCTGTTGCTGTTGGAACATGTTCCCTTTCCCTGAGAGATTTTCCAGGAGAAAGAACTGCTGTCCATAACTCAGGTTTTAAAGGACCAAACTACTGTGTGCAGAAAATAGCTGGGGCTCTGTCAATCCCATCTTCCCTGGCTCTCCAGGGCCCAGCTGGCAACTAGAGTGGAAGGAGGTGTCACAGGCGTTTGCTGCCTTTGGGACAGAAACTGTGATTCTAAGAATGTGGTATTTTTCTGGGGTTTCTGCCTTCCTGAGAGACAAGAAAATAGTATTTTGGTCTTTTTTTTCACATTGAGGCCAATGAAATTTAGACACTAAAGATAAAGGTAATACCTAAATAGAAATGTGAAAGAAAGTGCCTGTTTTACTTGCACAAGATACCAAAAGTATAGTGGCAAAAATGCCCATTCCTTGTGCTTTTCTCCCCTAATGCTGCGGTTTAGAGAAGTTTTCAATGCTAATAATAATGTTAATGCTAATGCTAATAATACTAAATATACAGGTTTAAATTTATATGAGTGCAAAACTGAAGCTACTGTGTTACAGTCAAAGGAGCTGTATGGTGTGGTTAATATATAAGGTGATCAATCTGCTTTAGAGATTATTTTAAATGAACTTTCATTATCTGAGGGTATTAAATCTAGCTGAAGGTGGAAAAACTGTTTAACATAAGTATTTTGAAAAAAAAAATTACCTTTTTCCAAAAATGAAATATTACCACTATCCTAATAATACTGCTCAGACTTATTGAAATTGCCAGCACAGATATTTCCATCAGCTTCAATCCCATTTCTTGCAGCCTTATCCAGCACTACTGAATAGAGGTAATTTTCCTTTTATTTTGTAGAAATGAGAGATAGACTTGGAAAAGACTTTGAGAGCTTTTAGGATAAAGAAGAACACACTTTCTCTAGAGTTTCGATTTGAGTCACCCAGAAAGGAAGATGAGAATGTCCCTGTGAACTCAGAAGGACTTGCAGATTTAGACTTTGTAGCTTGGAGACCAACACCTGAGAACTCAGAGGCTGACATTTTCCCAACATTCCCAAGTTTTCAGGTGACAGATCTCTCACTCTGGAGCTCGAAAGCTCTTGCCTCAACTGGAATTTTGGAATTTCTGGGTTCTGGTGTTAGTGTCACACAAATGAAGAGCTGGAAGCCAGCAAGTTCAAACTTCTAGGTTTCTGTTATACCAAAGAAAATGTTTCCACTTCTGGAAGATTTAAATTATCCAGGTTTACCTGCTTGTCCAATTATACTCAACAAATTTTCTGAGAGGGAGCAAAATCCATTTTGGCAGCATGCCAGATTTTCCAAGGAGCAGAAATGCTCACTTGTTCAACAAAAAAAGACCCATACCTGTCAGCCCCTTCACTGCCAGTAATCAATTGGAACGCTGGTCAAGGGAAAACCCCTCAAAATCTACATTAGAAAATCAATTCCAAGGGAAGAAGCAGATCCAAAACTCAGTCTATCTAATACTTTTGAAAAGCCCAGGAATGACACTTTCCAATCCTGGATGTATTTAGGTCTGGACTGAAAGTTTAAGAGAATAAACCTTTATTAAACAAAACTAAATATCAACACATTCTTGTTTTACAAACATCAGAACAGATCTTCCTTGGGATCAATTTTGAACTTGAAGTGATATTTGGGGTATGATGACTTAAAATTGTCTGAAGCAAAGACAATTCCTTTTCATTATATGTGATAGAGCCTAAACTTAGTTTAGTGGTGAGTGAGCCTTTACATATGACCTACAAAACGCAGAAGGACAAAATGGAAATGCTGACATAACAGTATTTGAGTATAACTACTTCTTTTTTTGACAATTTGGCACCTTCATAAAAATCAGTTTTGTTGGTTTTTTTTTTAATGAACTCACACAAATTCTTTAAATGTCAGCCTACAATTTTCTCCTTGCCAGTTATTTTTCTGTCCATGAAAAGTTCTTTTTATGTTAAGTTTTTCCTAGAAATATTTTTATTTAAACTGAATAAAATAACATGATTTAAACAATAACATTCTGCCTATGTTTTCTGCTAATGGACATGGATTTGAAGCTTAGATAACCTGGATATTAACTGGTGGAAGCACATTTACTGATATGAATTCTTTTCTGCACCAAACAAACAAACAAACAAAATCAATAATAAATATCCCATTCTCTATTATAAAAAGATAAAATTAAATAAATAAATAAATAAATAAAAAGTTTCAAATCTACATATTGTGGGACTCCGAAGAGGACAGAGGTGAAGTTGTGACAGACTGAAATATTGAGAGATATACATATTTATGAAAACCAACCATTCAGGGTTGTTTCCCTCTGATCTGCCCCAAGGGATCTACACTGACTGGGCCACCCTTGCCTTCCTCCTAAAAATCCATGTATTTATGTTCAGTCCTGAAATGGAAATCCTTTGGAGGGAGATTCCCTTCGAGCTCTGACTGTCAACACATGAAAGTGCTGAAAATGAAGATATAATTTGAAAATAAACTAGAAGGAAAGTTGGAAAAGATGTTTCCTGTTACAAATCTTCCAGTTTGTTTGTTGTTTGCTTGTTGGTGTTTCTCTCCCCCTTAAAATAGAAAGTATTTTTGGTATGTTTAGATCCTTATTTAGGAAACATTTTTGATTAAAGCAATGTTNCAAATTCTTTAAATGTCAGCCTACAATTTTCTCCTTGCCAGTTATTTTTCTGTCCATGAAAAGTTCTTTTTATGTTAAGTTTTTCCTAGAAATATTTTTATTTAAACTGAATAAAATAACATGATTTAAACAATAACATTCTGCCTATGTTTTCTGCTAATGGACATGGATTTGAAGCTTAGATAACCTGGATATTAACTGGTGGAAGCACATTTACTGATATGAATTCTTTTCTGCACCAAACAAACAAACAAACAAAATCAATAATAAATATCCCATTCTCTATTATAAAAAGATAAAATTAAATAAATAAATAAATAAATAAAAAGTTTCAAATCTACATATTGTGGGACTCCGAAGAGGACAGAGGTGAAGTTGTGACAGACTGAAATATTGAGAGATATACATATTTATGAAAACCAACCATTCAGGGTTGTTTCCCTCTGATCTGCCCCAAGGGATCTACACTGACTGGGCCACCCTTGCCTTCCTCCTAAAAATCCATGTATTTATGTTCAGTCCTGAAATGGAAATCCTTTGGAGGGAGATTCCCTTCGAGCTCTGACTGTCAACACATGAAAGTGCTGAAAATGAAGATATAATTTGAAAATAAACTAGAAGGAAAGTTGGAAAAGATGTTTCCTGTTACAAATCTTCCAGTTTGTTTGTTGTTTGCTTGTTGGTGTTTCTCTCCCCCTTAAAATAGAAAGTATTTTTGGTATGTTTAGATCCTTATTTAGGAAACATTTTTGATTAAAGCAATGTTGTGATTTGACCTCATTCTGGTGGGTCATTCATCACCTGTGTGGGAGATTTTAATGCAGAATATAACCCCAGGTTCAAGAACTGGGAAATACAAAATGTGTCCTCTCTTTTTCCAACTAACCGGTGTTCTTAGCAACATGTTGGTCATGGGTTTTTTACTTTCAGCACTTTAATTTAAAAGTAAGCGCAATATCATCCTCAAAACTACCAGAAATTAGTGATCAAGTTAAGCAAGCTCACTGGACTAACAAAATAATTTTATGGGGCTTCATTATTTTCTGTAAAAGACACTAGGATATATCAACTCATAATATGTACTGATTAAATTGAGGAGAACAGAACAGATCAACTCAGAGTGTGAAGAAATCCTCTGCATGCCAAAACATTTCAGTGAAGGCACACAGCATTACCACAGGCAGAAAACGAAAGTAAAAATAAATCTTTGTAAAGTTTGCTTTTGCCAAATAAAATGTGATTGCATTTCATTTTGACATCAAAGGTATAAATCATAATTTAAAATAATCACATTGCCTTTTGAAGTCCTTATTAAAATCAAGCATTGTCCCAAAGCATATCCTACTTCCGTAAGGAAATATTTTATTTTTGCTTGTAGCTATAAAAAGAATTCTTTCTGCTTTTTAGATAAAATTCCTCTTCTTAACTTGACAGGTTAAAGGAGCTGGATATCAAAAGAAAATAGAGATGTTTTATTTCTGACTTATTCCAGTCAGTTTCCTTACTTGAAGCTTTCCTGGATTTTGAATGTCACTGGGTTGAGAGAGTCAATCAGAAATCAAAAAAACAATCAGCAAATTGAGCAAATGTATTAAAGAGGTAAAGATAAAGATAAAATTATACAATAAGTAACAGGAAAAATGGAGCTAATAAAAGAAGGTCTATGAATGCAAAGTTTGAGAATCAAAAGGGAAAAACAGAAGGGATTTGTAAAAGAGGAAAATATGCAAAAGGTCTTCCCAAAATTTTTTACAGAAACTGCTCTGATATTTCCTATAAAAACCTGCTTTTGTGGCTGACAGTTCCCTGCTTTTTCTGGCTTCCAGAAATCTGGGAAGAGACAGAGCACTATGAGCCTCAACACAGGTAATTTGTGCCTGAGCTCAGCAAGGTGAGCAGGAGCTTTGAGGCAGCAGCTCTCAAATCCTTCAGGATTCCTACTCCCACAAATCCCAAACAAACCATACAGTTGGCAAAAGGCTGGAATGTGAACAGAAGAATTTGGAGGCAGGTATTTCTTCTAGAAAAAGTGGAGCAAAGAAATCTCTCACCCAAGGGAAACCCTTAATGGGCAGGAGAGCTATGAGTGCTCCACATCCATGTGGGATTTTCTGTGGAATGAGTCACACAGAACCCATCACTCACTACAGAGCTTTTAAGGGACATCTGATATGACAACTGAAAGTTGCATCTGGGGATGCTCCTCCCATCAGGCAGGCCAAAAGCAGAGGTAAAATAACTCCCTGCTGACGTCAATGGGAGTCCTGCCACTGGCTGAGGCCAGGGCCAGGAGTTCACTCCAGGGTTTTTTTCTCAGGTGATTTATCATAATTGCTTTTATCTGGCAGCTTCATAGTGGAGAACCCACTCTGCCTTTTTTCTATATGGCACTAGAATATCTTCCTGTTGTTTAGAAACTCAACATATGTCACAGCAAGACATTAAAAATAGAGATGGGTGTTGAAATCACACCAGTGCGCAGTCTCTAATATGTGTTATTTACCCTTCTAATTGTGGTTGCTGCTGTTTGCATGACAGCTTGTCCTGTGGATTTGCTGGAGATTTGTGTCTTCCCTTTGTGGTTCCTGCTCATCACCAACACTGGAATAAGAAATACTCCCAGTCCAAGGGAAGTAACTTTTGGAGCTCAGGATGAAGATATTTTTATTGTGTCCTAAAGGTAGAGTTGAATAGTTAGTTCTACAGAGAACAAAGACTCTGCTCAACATATTAAAGTGCAAAGAGTAACAAGTTTAAATCGAACTTCTAGATGTGCTATCTGAATGTCACGAAACACAAATACTCTGTCTACTAATTAAGTAAATAACTCTTATAAATTCTCTGCAGAAAAGAACCAAATTACAAATGAAATGGTTTCTGAGTTCTTCTATTTCAAATTTTCTCTTTTTCTTCAAATTTTGCTTTCAACTGAAATTGAATTGAAACCAATTTAAGACGAAGGAAGCTGAACTGAAAATCCTCTTAGATTATTTATACCATTTTTCCTCTTAATATGAGAGAAAAAATGCACCATTTTCTATGACCCGATATATACCATGTACATAATAGCAAAATTCAAATAGCATGCAAATTACTTTTAGATAATATTAATTTGGATAGTAAAAAGTAATATACCAACCTCATTGGGTGGGCACCAAAGGAAATAAAGCAGACTGAGCAGATCCTACTGTATTAACTTTCTTTCCGACCAGAAAGGGGAGGGAAAGGAAATGCAAACAGAAGATGGAAACCACGACTTGTTCTCTTGAGTTAATTCTGGCTTCACACCAGTGGTGTCCCTTCTACATTGAGGTTTTCAACTGGTCTCTAGGGCAGATGTCAGAATACCTCAGAAAGGGACATTATGTTGCAGAAATGCTCAGAAACTACCTAAGAGAAATTAAATATACAATGAGAAAGGGAGTAGGGTTCAGCACAAGGTGACATTACTTTCATTCCATCAACAGATTTTTGAAATATGTGTGGTGTTTATCTCAAAGACAGACAGGAAATATTTTAAGATTTTGCAATGGTTGTCATATGGCAAAGATATTTTCCCTCCTTTAGGGTCACTTCTACATGGTGAGTGGATGCACTTCCAGGTGCACCTGATTAACAGGAATACAAAATCTCCTGGAACACTTGTAGAAAAGTCCAGGTTGGGAGATTTCCAGATTTAAATACAGGAATGCAAACATAGGACATTCCTCCCCCAAAACCCCAAAAGGCAGGAAAGGAGCCCTGAGAATAATATATAATATATATATGGTTTATACTTGCAGATAAAAATACTTGCATGATTCACTGTATTAGAACTGTACTGACCTATATTTCTACAAATAAAAAGCCAGATGGGTGAGTCAGGATCATATTTCCAGATCTGAATTATTGTCAGTCACAAATAAGGAAGTTTAGCAAATAAGCTCAATCCAGAAGTCATTTTTGTTACTTCTGCCTTAGATTAGGCACACCAAAACCAAGGCTGTTTGATTCCCAGGGAGAAACAAACACAGATTTTCATCCCATTTCATGGTAAATTGCTCAAAATTTAACAGGAATTTAAACTCCAAATAATACAGAGAACACAGCACTGCAGAAGAGCAATTATTACAATCTTTTTACTTATCACCAAGAGACTCACCTGATATTTGCATTCCAGCTCTTTTCTCATTACATATATTTGATTACCCCATTAAAAAAAAAAAAAAATCAAAAAACAGAACCTAAACAAAATCACTTCTAAATACATTATTTAAAGACAAAATTTTAAAAATAAAACTACAGTAAAGCTGTTTTATGGCATGATATATCATTACCAGGAGCCTCAGAAAGAGATCCTTTAGGTTTTTTTGGTGAAATTTGGCAATTTTTTTGCATTCAAATACATTTGGAAAAAGAAAGATGAGCTGAGCGAAGCAGAATTATAATAAAAATGGCACAAGCTGCTAACTGGCATCACAACTTTTTTTTTCAGGAACTGAATTTAAGTTCAGTTGCAATATTTCCAATGCTTGCCTCTGTCTTCTGTTGGGGTAATTTAAAAATGAAAATGAGGCCTAATATATTGACAAGGTATATGCACTAAATAATTATTACATGAATTTGACTGTTAAGTTTCCATCTTTTGCAAAATATTATGCACTGGCATTTCCATACAGACTTGGATCTAGGCCTCAAAATGTCCTTGGCTCCAGAATGGCTCCCAATAAAGCCTGGAGCCAAAGAAGGCATTTTCTTGGCATTAGGTGGGATTGTCCCTGCCCATCCCAGAGAATGGGGCAATAAACAGCACTCAGTCTACAATTTTATACCATTAACTATTTACTCATCCCTTTGCAAAAGGAAAAGGTGTCTGATAAAAGAGGTAGAGAAGCCAGGTGCCTCTTAGAGAAGGAGAGTTCATGGATGAAAACAGGCAGGGAATCTCATTTCTCCTTAAAATACTGAGATAATCCTATTCTACTGATAGACAGAGCTGATAATTGCTGTCTTTTAGTTAGAGACATAAAAAGTGAACTGGAGTTCTGGCAAAATAAAGATGTCTTACTCCTCCAGCTTAATTCATCCACAGAGTCCTACACTACGCATCACCACGAATGTTTTCTGTGACTTTACAAATAAACAGAAAAGGCTTGAGAGTCCTCAGTGGATTCATTTTTTTTTTTTTTTTTTTTTTTTTTTTTTTTTTTTTTTTTTTTTTTTTTTTGTTGAGAATGATATGCACTGGCCTGTGTCTTATTAAGGAGTTTCAAGTAATTAGCTTTTATCTAGGCCTTCATTTAAAATGAAGGTCAGGAAAAAAAAATCTTAGTCAAACAGCCTGTTTATATAAAAAATCTGCAGGGTGGTTCTACATCCAGTGAGTAAGGCACTGGATCAGTGATAGTTAGTACTGTTTATAAACAGCAAAGCTCTGTATACATTTCCTGTTATAAAAACTTCCAACAGTCTGGAACCATTTTCCGCAGGAATAATAAAAAAAAAAAGGCAAGAAACAAAGGCAAAAATGTAACACTTTGAAGCATACTCAGCTTGGACTATTTCTGAAGTATTACCTCACTGCTGGGAAACCACTGTACTGTGGCCATTTACTGGAAAACTAAATGCATAGAATATGGGAGACATAAAAATTTAATAAACTCAAGGTAAAAGCAGGGAACTATGTGAAAATAGAGTTCTGAAGGATTTCAATTAAAGCCAACTAATTCATATGCAGAAACCAAAAATGGTCTTGAGAATTCTCACTTTCTTGTCATGGTTACAGGCAGGTGAAAGGCTTCCAAGAGCTATCACTTACATTTATTTGACTTGCTCAATCTTTCATTTAATGTCATTAACAGATGGTTAACCTCAAATGTATTTAACGCCAGTTTTACAGCATAAAGTAAATCTAGTGCTCCAACTGCGTTTATTTGTTTCAAAGCCCAAACTGTGGGAGAAGGAAGAGTTCCAGTGAATATTAAAATCAGTGACATTCTTCTGCTGACTGAAGGCAAGCTTGACTCAAGCCACCCAATCTCAGGTGATGCAATTTAACTCCTGGGCTTTGGAGAAACAGTGACTGGGACTCCTGCTAGGTCTTCAGTTCCTTTCCCTAAAGAACAGGGCAGTTCCACAACAGAGTTTAGCAGGAAGGCTGGATGCACAGAAGTGGCTAAAAAATGAAATGATAAATGACACCTGAGTCATGAAATGCA
This sequence comes from Notiomystis cincta, assembly GCA_013398075.1. NCBI lineage: Eukaryota > Metazoa > Chordata > Aves > Passeriformes > Notiomystidae > Notiomystis > Notiomystis cincta. The sequence goes on from VZRX01008221.1 coordinate 92,652, forward strand.
GAAGAGCACAAGGAGGTCTCTCCTGACATCAACAATCACCAATTCCCAGAGTGAGATTAGGCTTCAAACCTCTCTTCTCTTCCCCACAAACCTCATCTGACCTTGTTTATACCAGAGCTATGGAAAATATATAAAATAATGTCTTCATGGAGATATATGTTCTGTAGGAGTAGATTTTATAATATGTCCCCAGAATCTAATATTTCTCATATAACTTTAGCTTTGTCCTTCTCCTGATGAGGAGGTGGGAGAGTCCTTAATGCCATGTCTTCTGTCAGGATTTTCCTGTCAGCTCACATTTAATGAACAATAGAATAATGAATAATGAAATAGAGATGTAAGCACCTGCTTGAACCTCTGTTACCTGCAGGAGCTTCCTGAGCAGTGGTTTCAGCTGGGTGGTGACAGGGAACCAGCAGTGCCACCTCAGTGGTGTGAGGAGAGGGTGACAGAGCCGTTCTGATGAGCCCTAACTGAGGCTGCTGCTGGGACACACTCTGAGACACAAATGACTGTGTCCTATTTGCTACCAGTGTGTTTTGAAATCGAATATTGGATATAAAAGATGACACTGAAAATCTAGGGTCAACAGGTGATGAATGCAACGTTATAAATGCAAAATATTTCTGAAAATAAAATGGGTGTTCTTCTGCTTTAGGGCTGAACAGGCTCCTCCCTCTCAGAAGATCAGTGGTTTGGCCAGCAGATAAGTAGCTTTTTGTACTTCATCTCTAAAAGCTGACATTGTTTGTGTATGTGCCTATTATGTGGAACAGACATGACTGTTTAATATTAATTATTTTGTTTTGTTCAGCAGGTTTGTAGCCAGGTAAGAGTTCACAAACAGAAGGAAGCTCCTCCACATCCTTAGCCACCTGAATGGCTTCTTTCAATTCCTTCAGTCCCATGAGAGTATTCCAAGTACTTTTAAAAATTTTTTAGCTTTCATTTCCTCCCACTTGTCTTCCACTTACACAAAAGACTATTTTTCCCCACTGAAAATGTCAACATTTATTGCTTTGTTGGGCCAGCTCTGAAGAAACCAAAATTGACCCAAGTTGTCAAGTCTGCTCTCTTCCTTTTCTTGCTCTCCCTCCCTTTCCCAAGCAAGGTTAAATAAAAACCTTGCTGTGAGTCCTAGAACAGACAGATCTCTGTCAACATTTTCTGTCAACATTTCCCATCCAAGGTTTGAATACGTATGGGAAAAGTTTATAATAAAATTTCTCTTTTATCATATTTACCAATTAACTTTTAGTGTCATTATACCCACACACTATGTGGGTATACTCTTCACCTAGGAAAGGATGAAAAAAATTGCATGGAAGAAGACAAAAGGTAAAAAAACACTTGTGAAGGTTCAAGTAATGAAGTGCCAATGGATGTCCCTGATGAATATTTCCATTTCTGGGTTAAGACCAAGTGAATATAATTTCTACTTCCCTGAATAGCACAAATATTACAGCCTTGATTTTGATTTCCTTCTACAATGTCCACCTATGCTGATATCTCCATCACATTAACATCCAAGTAGCAAGAATATGACCACCATGGATATTGATTGTATTAGTAAATAAATAAAAAAGGAAGATCTAGGATTTATTTTCTGATATTAAGCATGTATGTACATTTTTTCCTATTTAGATCAGATTTTTATCATCTTCTCTTTTGTAATACCAAGAATACTACAATATCTTCTGTTACAATTACTCTCTAACTAAACATAGTTGAGATAGACATGAGGAAATCGAAAGACAAGCAATTACCTAAAGTTGTAATACTGTGGTAAAGGATCTTTTTAAACCTTAATCAGGTGCTGTTTCTCCTGACAAATCTGTGGCTATGAGTTTTTCACATGTATAACATCACCCAAGAAGTAACCAGCTCTTTGTAGCATTCCACTGATGGGCA
>VZRX01008222.1:0-28865 GCA_013398075.1 Notiomystis cincta
CAATTCTAAATTCTAAAACAAGGTAAATTTTTTAAGTTACTTCCTCTTGGAAAGTTCTGCTGGTACACTTAATCAGTCAATAGGCCTTCTAGTGTGTTTTTAACTACTTCATAAATTGACTTGAGAATAGTGATGGGTGTTTAGATAGTCTAGTAAATTTCAGCATTTTGGTTGTTCATTGCTCATATACACATATACAGTGTCTTTCAAAGTGTTATTTTCATCATTCCATATTATATTGAAAAGAAAATGTAAATTTTTCCAAGAGAAGAATCACCCATGAGCTCCAATGGGATATATTGTAATTTTGCTTCAGCAATGCAAATTTAACAACTTGTGGTCAAGAAGAGGGAAACCTCCAGAAAATAGGTTTATTCTAAGTCATTTGCATGATGTTTCAATCTGCAATTGATATTAGAATGTTATGCCCAATAGGAATTGAATCCTATAAGCTACCTGAAATATGGAGACATTTTTAAAAAATACTTATTGTTGCATTTAGTAATCCTGTTATGGTTGGTTAGTAAGAAGCTGTTCAATGAGGTATCTCTAATAACCTGTTTTTAACTGGGAATCTTTTTCTTCTGATTTCTCACAGAATTTTTATTTTAGTAAGTTTTTCATGGGATTAACAGCCTGCTGTGTGGATAAAAGCTGAACTAGCATCACAATACATTTCAGACATTTGGGCTCCAGAAGTCTGATTGCTTATTCAAAAGAAAAGAATATTCAGGTAATTGTTTTCTTTCTTGAATTCTGTTCCCAAAAAACATTAATTTCAACACCTATAGTAGCAACCTACCTTTTTTTCCTCTTAAAATTGTACATAAGACAAGGCAATTTATCTATCAGGATTATTTTCTTCTTTTATGAAGTATGACCATAAGTTTTTATTTCTGAGGACCATAAGCAATGCTAAAATTGAGACTCCAGATAAAATTTGGAATCTGAGTAAAACATGTTTGTATGCAGTACTTGGTATTCATTTATTAGCAGTTCTCATACTAAGCAAAGAGAGAAAGTAGTAGAAGGAAAAATATTATTTGGTTTATGCATATGCTTTTAAAAAAAAATCATTGTATACAAACTCTTTTTGTCACAGCTTTTTCTGTTTTGGTCTTCTCTTTCCTGCCATCCTACACAAGACCTTGATTGTCCCATAATTTGAGTGCATAGCCTGTGTAAAAAACCCAGTATTTAAAGGTTGAAGAGATTTTGGGTTGCTCCTTTTGAAATTTTTTTTTTCTTTTGACCTTTTCTTTATTGTTTTCTTTCTGCCAGACCAGAAAAAGAATACTGAACAAACAGAAGGAAAATCAATTAAGATTGGCCAAATACTTTATATTTCTGTTATGAATATTCATGTAAATAGATAAAAATATTCATAGAAAATAAAATCTACTTAGGATGTGACTATGTGTCTTTTGTCTTCAGTTTTTGTGACCATTCTAGCAAATGAGTTGCTGGGGAAAAAAAAAACAGATGCAGAAAGTTTACATTATAATGTTTCTGTTCAAATATTTTCTAAGAGAAAATTAGAGAGTTTAGATTGGCAATATACATTCACATTCAAAATATGACTTTAGAGTAACTTATACTGAGCATAGTTGACCCCAGATAACGTTTATGATGCAATATTTTTCCACCTTTATTTTTAAAAAAGAAGCTATTTTGGAAAAAAATAAATCTGAGACGTATAAACTGAACTATTCCTTAAGATTGAAATCAAGTGTTTAATTGATCCAGAATGAAACCTATCCAATTACCTATCTATTCAACTATCTCTTGCTTTACTCTAAACAAAATGCTTTAGACACACACTAAGATGACACTGTGTTCAGAAAATATGTGTTAAGCTTTGGTATGAAACATTTCTTCACAAAAATGCAGGCCCCCAAAAAGCCTGGGATGTTTTGAGACATGTCCTAAAGGTCAAGTTAGAAGAAGCCAAGGCCTGTCATTGTGGAATTAATCAGGCTGAGCAAAAGCATCCTGTGCTGGTCACTGGCCTGCATCAGGAAATATTTTACATCCCAAAAGACATCCTTGTTGAGCTATTGGAAGTGTAACATCAGACTACAAAGCCGCTGGATAAATGCTGCAGTGGATTCTGGATACAAAAAAATGCCAGAGTGAAACGCAAGCTAATTCTTGTGACATATGGTGTCACATCATGATGTTCATCTACTGGTAAATTCTGTTGTTAGATATGAAATAATGTCCAAATTATAAACTAATACTAGAAATTAAAAAATTCTAGTGAGTTTGAAAACCTCTGGTGACAAAAATTCTTGGTATAAACCTTAGACCTATAGAGAATCCTTCACGAGAAAGGCAGGTAATTTTTCAATATGAGCTGTTTTTCTAGAATCATGGATATTTGAACTAATGTTGTGAATTGTTCCTGACATTTAAATTAATGAGAGGTTCCTAAATTTAAGTTTGAGGGTCTTTTTTCAGGCAGTTTTTACCCTGTTTGGTTCTTTTTCCCTTAGGAATAGGGATGCATTTTTTATTCAATAGCCTGACACTTTCTGCATCAAGTTGCCATTTTTTAAAGAAGACAAAAAGCAGACCGTCTTTCGGAAAACAGAATGAAAACTAACCAGTAAAACAGTAACACTGGTTTGAAAAATGAGGCAAAGCAGGCTTGTCATTCAACATGCTGCAATACAGTTTTGAGCTGTGTCCTGGGTTGCATTGTATTCTATCACCATCTTCATGAGCTATTGAACCAGGTGGGGTGGTGTTCCTTGTCTCCTCCCTCTGGACTGTCTTCTGTTAATGGGCTGGCTATTGAAGCCAGGTGGGGCAGGGTTCTTTATCTCTCCCATGACCCATCCTCCCTTTAGGGGATATCTTCTGTTAATGGGCCATCGAGTCTCACACATTATCCCATTGTGAGATGCTCCGCCNTAATTCAAATCTCTCTCTCTTCAACTTTCTCTCAAGAAGAATTTTATACTTTTAAAGAATTTTATAATTTTAATTCTATATTTAAAAGTAAATACTTTATTTCTTAATCATATTTTTACTGCGTAATTTCTGGACCGAATGCTCTCTCTGTTATACTAGTAAATTACCTTTTCCTGTGTTTTATTTACTCTCTCAGTTCCACATGTTTTTCAAATTAGTTACATCAGGTTTTTTTAAGGAGTAAAAAGAGTACAGGTGATGTTAACTTTCTCAAAATCAATGAAAATTTTGAAGATTCAGAATAAAACACTCCTTAGGAAGGTGAAATATTAGGCCAAGCATCTCTCTTGTATGTGATTCTTACCAATGTTTTTAGTTTAAAGTGATATATTTAATATTTTTTACTGCTGCACATGCCAGAAATGACAGTAGACAAAATTGTGATGGCAGCTGGGAAAGGCAGGAAAAACACAAGATACAAACTTCTTAAGGCTTACTAGCAAGATGAAGATAACTAAATCCATTTGAACTTCATATGAATTTAAGCCCAAACATAAGTGAAATTTCAATAGCTTTCCTATGACCTTCAATAATGAAAAACATATTTTATTGTTTATCTTTTTATTAATAAGAGGAGCTAAATGTGGTAAGCCTTTTTCCACTCTGAGTGGAAGAAGACATTTGAATTTCAGAACTGGATCTCAAGCTTAAGCATCAATTTTATTATCAACTAAGAAAGAAGAGAGATTCCATATTCAAACTGATTGTAAAGATTTTACCACACAAGTGACTGCCTCTCAAGACCCAAACCACAATGCGTTTACTTATGTTAGAAGATAAGAAAGATAGGAAATAAAAACTGATGCTTTCCCTCATCTATGTTAACAGGACTTTAGGTTCCCTTCATACTTACAAGTGATTTTGAACAAAAATTGAGAAAATAAACTAGTGGGCATGAAAAGAGCAATAATTCGATCTCTAATCCCTTCTAAATGGTGTTTTAACAAAAACTGCTATTTTAATAACTATCAATTGCAATTAATATTCTGAGTATGTAAAATCTCAATTTGTAGTGTAAACCTAAACCAAACCAAAAAAGAAAGAATTTTTAGGAATGTAAGTATTGATAGCCAGAACTGTATGACAGCCAATTGCTTGTCATTTCTAAAAAGCCAATTAAGTAACTAATTATTTTAAATGAAAAATCTCTCTTGCTGATGACTCCTAAATATGATATACATGTCTAAAAGATCATTACAGAAGAAACACTGTACCTGTAGGAGCATGGCTTTCTATTTTCAAATAGGTGCTGAGGTAAAAGGGAAAAAAAGAAATTTGTACAGGTGCAGTGAATGTTTTCCTTCTGTCACAAGCCCTTATTTACATGTGCACTATTGTGAATGGGAAGGTCTGTGTGAAGGAGGGCTTCAAAGACTGGCTGCTGTAATTGGCTTGAATGATTGAGCAGTCATCAGGGTCCCTGTAACTCTTACTCACATTGAAGAGATTTATGCTGGGCCCTTATGGCTTTGGCCTGACCTCAGATTTTAGAAAGCTAAAGTAAAGAGGCTTTACTGCAGATTTTCAATAGCATTATTTTAATACCACTATGGCAGCATCCTTGAAGAGGGTTCATCAGATTTCAGATGTTTCAGAGTCCTGGTCTCATAATATACACAGTGAATTCTTATCGTTTTTTGTGGTAAGTTTGCAGCTAGATTTCAATATTTTCTTTTGTAACACAAATTTTTGACTAGAAATAACAGTGAACAATTCTTTTTCCACATTCAGCATTGTCTGTGCACTGTTGACATGCTTATTTACTGGAACAGAAGTGATAGATCAATATTGCCTCTCTGTGGACATGGTATTTGTTATAAGTTTGCCTCAAATAATTGACGAAGGCTGAGTCAATTGTAATTTGCTGATTTATTAAGCAAGCGGTAACGAGCAAAACAGTGCTGGGCAGCCAGGGAGTCCCTGCTCCACCAACGGCACACGCCCCCCTCCCCTAAATTCTGTGGTTTTATACCCTTCTATTTCCTGGTTCACGTCGTCCTTCCCATGTACTCTGCGCCTGCACTGGGGTGTTGCTAGGGGGTCGTCATCTGCCTCTTGGTGGTCCTTGGGATGAAGGCTCCTCATCTTTCTCTGTGTCCTTCGAGTGGCCTCTCTGTACCCTCTCCCCCACTTATCATCTCGTTGTTACTTTGTTTATGTAACGGAATATTCATAGTAGGCAATTGTTCTTTGTTTGCTTAATCAGGATACTTGTGACTCAGCAAGCTAAGTGTGGGCATATATTGTATCTACACGGAATTTTTTCACTGTGTGAGTCTTGGTCTCTCGCATGTCTTTAATGACCAGTGAACACGTATTTAATGAACAAAATATGTCGTGATATTCCATCACAGTATTAATATGTACATGCAGGCCTTGTGGGAAGGTTCTGAAGTAGGTAGACACAGGTAGACCTTATTAACCAACTTTTCTTTTTGTTTAATTTACCTTTATTTTCCCAAAAATAATAAAAAATGAGATTTTGTTTTCTGCCTGATCATTTATTGTTTATGAGCTTGAAGGTCAAATAGCAAAATAGTTGTTTCTCAGCTGCCTAAAGAGTTGTGCATAGAAACTGCTTCAGCCCCATCGTATTCAAACCAGCTTCTGTAGCAGGCCTTGGGATGAAACCACTTGACATTTAAGTGCGGGTTTCAATCCATGCAGGTCAACTTTGGTTGTGCCTGAGGGAATTAACTGGTGTGTGAATGACAGGGAACAAGGAATCAGAAGAGTAGCAGAGTTATTCTTAGACTAGATTAGCTTCCATTCAAACTAGGCAAAACCACAGAAGTAGCATAGTATTATCGGTGTACATGTGACCCTTTATAGTAGTTAGCTGTGCTCCAAATTAGGGAGGACTTCAATGAATTCTCAAAAAAAAAATTCTTAGGCACTGTATAAAATTTTGAAAATTTTTAATTTCTTTGTTTTCATTAAATTGATAGTCATTGGTAACACTTACCTCTCAAAAGTAAAGCCCAACAGAAAAAAAAATTAAACTAGTAAAAGTAGTCCAGTGTACTGCAAAAAGGCTAGGCAGTGGTTTTGGTTTATAACAGGACAGCTCAAGTAAAAACCTTTCTTTCATTCACTCCTTTCAAAAGCTGTAAACTGGAAGTAATACTTACATAAATGATTTTTGCTACAAAAATACCACCTAGTCTGAATCCCTCTTTTTATCAGTATACTATCTATGATAACAAAGAACTTTAATATTAATATTTCTTAATGTCCTCCATGGTTGCATGTTTAGAAGGCCATTGGTACTAATCTGCCAGCAGATTTCTCTGCTGAAATAAACATTTCATCTTTCATCATGACTTGTTTCACACTTTTACTATTAATCCACAAGGAATCTTTTAGCAAGACTGATTACTAGAGTGGATTTTCTTCACTTGGTTGTTTGTTTCATTTTGCTGACATTTCTAAATGAGAAAAAGCAAATTATTTTGGTTATGATAATGAGATTCTTTGCCAGATCAAAATCCAAAAACCAAAAATATTTCCAAATTTGGACAGTTGCAGTTTAAAACAAGAGAAAATAATTAGTAAAATATCAGCTTTAGTTAACTTGCTTTAAAATTACTAATAACTAATAACTGTTAGATAAATTGAAATTGAGTGGTTCACTTCTTACAAATTTATTTAACATGTTCCCCTAAACCAGATTCAAAATAGTCAAAAATAAAAAGTACCCTCCCATGTTTAAAGCTTGCTGCTCAAGCTGCTACTTAAATAAGATTTACAGCCCATTCTGTACTGGTGATGTATGAGAGGGTACAATGAAACTGTTTTCCTTTCCTTTCTCCTGCTTTACTTGCCTAACTGTACCAGAATATATATCTGGACACCTGAGTTCTGAAACACCTCTTCTAAAATGTCACACTTGAGGAATTTTGGAAAATGTCACACTTGAGGAATTTTGGAAAAAGTCAATTGATGGTTAAATTCTGCAACTTCTCCTGTTGAATGCTTAGCCAAAAAAAAAAAAAAAATCTCATGGACAATTACTTTGTTTCTGTACAAAGACAGGTTTTTTACTTTCTCTTCCTTTTTGTATTATGTATGTCAGGCTCCATCTCATCCTACTTAGATCTCTCTATTACAAGTCTGAGATTGTTCTCTTAATTAACAAGTGTAGTGTATTCCATTGCTGTTCTAATGAAAATAAAAGTAAGAGAAAACATTCTTGACTTAGATTGAGTTTGCCTTTTCTTTATCAGTGTAATAAATTGCCTACAATGGTGCAATGGTTATGTGGTCTTATGATGTCAGTATTCATACAAGTCACTAAGAAGGAAAAAATGTTTATTCTGTCCATCTAAATCTAAAATCTATATTGAAGAGCTACATATATTTTCATAAGGATATTGGCTTATATGTCTACTTTTAGAAATAAAGCAAATGTTAGCACAAAGCTTGAGAAAAAAGATGGTCAAATCAGAAATTAGTACTGTGGCGTGAGGTTTGCAAGGAAGAGCTGTGCCACCTTCCCTCTCTAAGGGAACTGCATCTACAGAAGTAGTTGTAATGATTTCCTGTTGGCCAACAGAATGAGAATTCAGACAAACAAATACCCTGAGATTCAACATTAGGATTTGTTCATACTTTGTATGCAGCTGATACAGCACTATGCAGATAAGATGCCAAATAAATTGATTTCACCATTCTCACTTGACAACAGATATAACCTTGTAAATAGCAGGGTCCTCACTGAGTGTGTTTTATGACCCTTAAATGGAAAGACATTATATGGCTGAGGCCAGTAATTTTCATAAAAAAATCATCTATGGGACAACTAATATTATGAAGAATACAAAGACATTAGATAAACATGTTCATTTTGAAACAGCCTTGCTTTATTCAAAGAATACTCATTCGTGCCAGTGATCATATCTCAAAAGCCTTTTTCAACCATCTGAATTGCATTTTATGGAGACACTACTAACACTGCCAGAGGACATATTGCAAATATATATATTTACACACAAAGGAGGAAGAGTGGAACTTCAAGTTATCTGTGGCCCCCATCCCCCAATATTCTGTTTTAAGTAAATCTTCATATAGGGAAATGATGGATATCTTCTAGAATATTTTCTAGAATATTCTCTAGAATATTTTCTCTGAAATTTTCAATTTTGACATCTAGGATGTGGTTAAAGGTATATAAATTAAATCAGAGTTTGATTGTTTTACATGGCAAGCAATGTGTAGATCAAGCTGTTATGAAGGACTTATTATCCAGTCTCTTTAGTTCCTAGATCAATAAAATGTAAAAAGAAGCATGACAAAGAAGTTCTATAAAACTGGTTGTCTACCCAACAAGGCTTTTATATTTCTGACATTTTAATAGATCACCATCCAGAACACTCAGAATCAATTGCACTCTACATATTGCAGAGCTTTTAAAATAACTGCTACATTTCTAGACTACTGATTTGCAGTTATCAGTCTCACAAAACAGGACTGAACTCACACTCACACATTTTTTAATTAACCTTGATTTCCACAGCATTGCCTATCCATGTTAGACCAGATAATTTTTTTTTCTCCTGAACAGGTATGTTAGCAATTTCATTAACCACCTTATACTTTCATTTATGCTGTCATTTCTACTTTGTTTATATTTTACATTGCTTTTCACTTTATCTGAGGATTTATATTATTTTCTCAGCTAGTATTATTTAAGAAAAATAAGAAGGTTAATTTCAATAAATCTAATCTATTTGAATTTATTTTAACACTAAGAAAAAAAAAAGATTAAAAAAAGAAGAAAAGGTTAAGAGGGTTAACTTTCTTAAACATCGTATACATCTTTTTTAAGTCAAATTTGAAGAGTTTAAATTTATCAACGGAGTGAAAAATCTATTATTTATACTGTATTATCTGTGACTCTCAGTCTTATTTCTTCTTTTGTAGTTTCTGAACATATAACTGTAGATCCATTACAAGACATCACTGTTAGCATGTTCTAAGTGTTTCATTTTTTGTATTATATTTGGGATTTCTTTATGAATGTTGTACACATGAGGAAAAAAAAAGATTTTAGATATTTGGTAAATTGAGAAATGGATCAATAGCAAAAGCAATCATCAGCAGGAATATAACATATTTGGAATATACCAAAGCATAGCACTTTTGGACTAAATTGCATTATCTTCAGCTCTTTCTAAGCATGACTACTCAGCTCAACATGTTGTTCCAGAGAAATGGTGAAATTAGTACGTACATATATGTCATGAATGACAAGGGATATTTTCTGAAATTGTTGCAAACCTACTAAATAGACCTTTCTGTACATCAGTGATAAGAAGCTGACCCTCAGTGATTTTTCCTGTAGTGGTCTAAAGCTCCCTGTATAAACACCGTAGGACACTGCAACAGCTGGTTTGAATGCATGTGCCATCTGGAAAAGCTTTAAACTTTTATTAGTGTCTATGTCTAGAGGACTGGGATTAACATACATTAATTTATTCTGATATTTAATTTCTGATTTTTCAGAGCTGTGACTAGTCAGAAGAATCACAGTTAAAGCTTTCAAACAAAAATTACATGATCCACTGGCTGGGGCTTAACCTGGATTTCCTTCACTTCAATATCTTTTACTAAGAGTTACACAAAGAGATCCCTGTTCCACGAGACCCATATGGAGTGTTTGCTGAGAGTAATAATCATTTAGCCAGCTGTACGTTGAATGGATTTAATGGGGGTTTTAATCAACCGTAGAATATCCTGTGTTGGAAGGGACACAAAAGGACCACTGAGTCCAGCTCCTGTGCCTGCAAAGGACCACCTCCCTCAGTCACACCATGGGCCTAAGAGCATTGTTCAACTGCTTCTTGATCTCTACCAGCCTGGTACTGTGAACACTACTCTGGGGAGTAGTGCCCCTCTAGATGACAAACCTTTAACTACTATCCAGCTGAGACCTCCCCTGACTCAGTTTCAGGCCAATCCTTATGTCCTGTCACTGGTCACCACAGAGCAGAAATCAGTGTCTGCCCCTCCTCTTCCCCTCATGAAGAAGTTGCAGACTCTGATCAGGTCTCCCCTCAGTCTCCTCTTCTCCAAGCTGAACAGACCAAGTGATCTCAGTGGCTCCTCATACAGCTTTCCCTCCAGACACTTCCTCATCCTTGTGGCTCTCCTTTGGCCACTCTAATAACTTTAGAACCTTCTTATACCATGTCACCAAAAACTTCCCCCAGCACTGAAGGTGAGGCTTCCCCAGCCCAGAGCAGAGCGGGACAATCCCCTCCCTTGCCCAGCTGGTGATCCTATTCCTGATGCCCCTAGGACATGGTTGGCCCTCCTTGCTGCCAGGGCACTGCTAGCTTGTGTTCAACTTGTTCCCTTTTTGTAGTACTGCTTTCCAGCATCTTATTCCCCAGGATGTCTGTGCATCCAGGGTTGCCCCATCCCAAGTGGAGAATCTGCCACTTGCCCTTGTTAAACTCCATAGAGCGGGTGATTGTGCAGCTCTCTAATTCATCAAGCTCTCTCTTACAAGGCTTCACTGCCCTTGGAGTTGGCAGTTCCTCCCAATTCAGTATCATCAGAAAACTTAATTACTGTACCTTGGAGTCCTGCATGCAGGTTATTAATGAAGATGCTGAAGAGCCCAGGTCTGAGGATGGAGCCCTGTGGAACCCCACTAGTGACCGGTCACCAGTCTGGTATCACCCCATTGTGTGCAACCTGTGAGCTCACCCATCACATGATGAGTTTATGGAGCTCTGGACATTGTGTCCACACAGATACTATGAGAAAGAGTATTTTGCTGATACATCACTTCTTTCTTTCTTTCTTTCTTTCTTTCTTTCTTTCTTTCTTTCTTTCTTTCNAGTGACCTAAAATAATTTCACGTTGATGCCCTTCAAATCTGCTATATTTGTCATTTTATTCAAATAGCTGTCTTCTAAAATGTTTAAAATTTCACAATGACCTTTATGTGTTCACTTCTGCAGTAACATTGTCCAAGATGCTGCCAGTGCTTCACATATAAAGAATATATTTAAATATGTAATTCAGGGTGTGGTCAGATGATTGAAGTGAGTTCAGTTGAAAAAACTTAAAGCATTAGGAACTCCTCAGGTAGAGATTATTGTTTCCTCATTTGAATTTTAATAATGGTTTTATTATTGAAATAATGCAATGCAACAAGGCCAAATAGCAAGTGGGCAACACAATGTGCACACTATGGGGTTTTTTTCAGCTAGATTGCTGAGAACTGGTCAGTAGTTGTAGATATTAAATATACATTGGGCTGGGTTTTGGGGGAGTTTAATATTTTTTGTCCTAAATGAGCCTACTTCAAGATTCCAAAGCATTTTATGACCTGAATCAAATCATATTAGGAGGTCACAAGGACATTTTTGCCTGGTCTACCTGATTTCTCTCTCCCCTCTCTACCTCTTACCAGCTGCTGTAAGAAGCATAAAAATACTTCTGTTCTCAAAGCAGGTGTCATTTCAGGATCTATTAATCTGCTGTATTTATCTCCACTGCATCCTTTCTGTTGCACACTGCCTAGCATGAAAACCAGCTCTGTTTCACTTTCACTTAATGTTCTTGTTGACATAATGCTGTGCCAGAAAGATAGACGTGAATGCCAGTAAACTAGTATCTGATGGCATAAATAGTTTTGTGACTTGTAAAGCCAGAGTGGCAGTAAAACCTAGGCAATGGCTCTACCTTTTTTATCAGCTAGATGAACATATATAGCTCTGAGTTGTAGTGATTCTGTCTCAAGCTATTTCCAAAAGTAAATTGTGTTAGTGCTTGAAGACTCTGTAATTGAAATGCAGAGTATTTTCTGTTCAATATGATGTGATGGACAGCAACTTTTATCCTTTCCTAGGCGATAACTACAAATGCAGCAACTGAAATAAGAGGCAGAACATCAATAACTTACTGTCTACTGAGTTTTGACTATATATGGTAGCCCACCTGCCTTGCCACAAAAAATTACTTGCATATACACAGTTTTGGAATTTTAGTAGTAATTAGGATCAATGGAAATGATAAATTTTCAAAGCCATTCACACAAGATGTCTTTCATTTACTTCTTTGTGCTGTGTAGTATAATCAGACCTTTAAAGAGAACATTTTCTCCTACTGTGAAAGTCTTTTTTTTTTATAGTGCAATAACGTTTGTAGGGGTCTGTTTGGAAAAACATAGTTATCTTGGGAGATGATTCACAATTTATTTCAGCTTGCCTGGAGGCTTTCCTCTTAATAAGTTTTTGACCACCAGGTTTTAAAAGTTAATAAAAATAGAGGAAAACTTTCTCTTTCTTTTTTGAAAACTTGCAGTTTATGGCTACCTGGCAGTCTAGCACAGAATAAGGATGGTGGAGATAGAAAAGACAAGAATTGATATAGTTCTGTTGAAAGTTCCAAGATTTACTGCCATCTGCCATTCTTACTGGTAGAAAAACTTCAGAAATTTGTTATGTTTCTTATGGTCATTGCCTTCTAAAATTTCTAATACTTAATTTAACCATCGATCACGGATGACATCTTGAACTGCCATTTTGAGACCTTTTGAGACATTTTGAAACCTATAGTTTACCATAAAGGAAATTCTTTGAGAAATAAAATGAGGGTGAAGATTTTAGATTTTGGATAATTTGTCAACTATCAACCACTGCAAAGTTTATAAGAGCACTATAAGTAACTCAAAAGTTGAATTCTTAAACTAGAACTCTTTAATATCTGTAACTTCTTGGATTTGCACTTAGTTACCTTTTTTTCTTGGTCAGCTCTGATTCCTAAGTGTTAACTACAGGCATTTATAACAGGTAATACCACATTAATCTGTGTTGGTTTTTGCTTATGAAATCTTACAGATTTTAATTTTTCAGAGATTCTTTCTCCAAAGGTTCTGGTGTAAGGTTATTCAAGTTGCCTCATGACTTCTAGCCTAAATGAATGGCTATACAAGAACTCAGAATTCATGTGCTCAGATGCAGGATAGTTGCTTTTCAGCCTGGATCATGGCTAAGCCTTGTAAGAACTAGAGCTATTTAGAGAAAATGATGATGTGAACTTTGTGGACTTTCCCTGTTGCTGCAGGGCAAATGCAGATACTCTGTCACAGAGAGACTTCTGACATCCTGACAATGACAGTATAGCTTAAACATACTGTCAGCTTCAAAATAATCATATGGACTACTGTTTTCCTTAAGAAAGATAAAGTGAAATTCTCAGATTGTTCCCCCGAAAATACAGACCCAACATCAACTGTGTCAAGCACAAAGATGAAATAAGTGATGAAATTTCATGAAATATTATGCACATTCTTTTGATTCAAGTCTGTGAAAAATGGTGAGAGACAAAATAGGAAGGAAACATAAGGCAACATCTAATAGAAAAACATAGAAAAAAAATAATGTCTGCTCAGTGCCCACATCTACCCTGAAAATCTCAGAAAGCCTGCTTTATAGAATGTACAAGCACAAAAAAGAGAGAAACAATATATAGTTTCCATTTTCTAATCTATCACTTCAATGTCCCCTTCTGCTATTGCAAATATTAGTAAATTTTAGAGTGTGTATATCTTACCCTTATTTTTAATTTCCTCCTGATACACCTGCTCTGTTTTGATGAATTCTGCAAACTCTGCCTGAAGCATATCCAGTGCTAAAGGTATGATGCCCTGGAGGCATTACTGGTATCTGAGAAAGCTTCAAGAAGAATATGTCTGAATGTTAGAGAATTCTAAGGAGAATTATTTCAAGGATAAGCCATGTCTATCCAGACATGTTAATGAAGCAACTATCTACTGGCTGGAGGCCTTGTTCCTGGAAATCCATATGTCAACCTGAAAATATTCCTACCTGTATGCTTAGAAACTACTTGAGACCTGAGCAAAAAAATACCCTTTCAGGCAAAACAGATGAGAACATATTAAAGTGATGCTGCTTATGATTTTTAAATTGTTCAATAAATGAAATTGTAAACTGTCCAGTAACATATTTTACTTTCTTGGGATATGGCTAAACAAAAATGAAAGTAAGCCTATATCAAAGATTGTCAAGAGAAGAAGAGAGCAGAAAAAGGAAAGAGTGTCACTTTGCAGCAGACTGGGCAGCATATTGGCCTCCTCTAACAACTAACTATTCTTTTATGACCTTTAGTCTTTCACTAATGATCCAGTATCAAATATTACCTTTCTAATGTCAGATCTGAGACAATGAACACCAGGTCCATGAAGACTTTACTTTTCAGAATGGTAGGAGACAACACTTCAGACAGTCAGATGAAGGTGAGGTGGATGGTTGAATACTGCCATAAATATAATATTTTGTGTATTAATGTACAAAGAGGTTGTAGTACAGCATCCAGCTCTGGAGACCTTGGGACAAGAATGACATGGANACAAAAATGAAAGTAAGCCAATATCAAAGATTGTCAAGAGAAGAAGAGAGCAGAAAAAGGAAAGAGTGTCACTTTGCAGCAGACTGGGCAGCATATTGGCCTCCTCTAACAACTAACTATTCTTTTATGACCTTTAGTCTTTCACTAATGATCCAGTATCAAATATTACCTTTCTAATGTCAGATCTGAGACAATGAACACCAGGTCCATGAAGACTTTACTTTTCAGAATGGTAGGAGACAACACTTCAGACAGTCAGATGAAGGTGAGGTGGATGGTTGAATACTGCCATAAATATAATATTTTGTGTATTAATGTACAAAGAGGTTGTAGTACAGCATCCAGCTCTGGAGACCTTGGGACAAGAATGACATGGACATGTTGGAGAGAGTCCAGAGGTGGGCCATAAAATGATCAGCAGGATAGAACACCTGTCCTATGGGCACAGATGGAGAGAGGGATGTTTAGCATGGAGAATAAAGGATTCTGTGAAGATCATAGTGCAGCCTTTCAGTACTTAAAGGCGCCTTACAAGAAAGATGGCAAAAGAGTTTTTAAGAGAACAACAGTTAAATATTTTAAACTAAAAGAGAGTAGCTTTAGGCTAGATATATGGAAGAAATAATTTTATTATGAGATTTGTGAAACACTAGAAAACATTTCCCAGAGTGAGCAGCTGTGTGGGACTTAGTTTCCAGCTGGGGCTAAACCATGACATTGTGTTTGGTTTGAAGTTGGACTCAATGATCTTAAAGTTCTTTTCCAACTTAGATGATTCTAAAATTCTATGTTCTTATAAAAATGAGGAGTCAAACTTTTTTCAGCTGTTGATTTGACTATTTTCAGGTGTCAGGAGAAAGGAATGCTGTTCTTTCAGCATGTCTTGCATAAAATTTCAAGAAATTCAAAGACTATAGTTTTCAACACTGAGTTTTGGTCTTTGCTTAGAATGACAAGGGATGTTGCATTGTGATTTATGCCTCCTCCATATATATTCATGACAACTCCACAGCATTTTAAGTTTCCTTTTGTTATTTGGAATGATAGTAGCATGAATATAAGTGAATAAGGAGAAAGAGAGGAGAAAGAGAGAAGAGGATATATCAGTTCCATATACAGGCAAGTGGAAGAATGCCTGCTAAGTGACAGTTTGAGAGCTGTAAGGGTTAGCTAGGGACATAAAGGCAAATAGGCATTTGTTATTCACCTACTGGAACAGGAATGCTCTTTGGAGTTACAGTTTGAAGTTGGCTGTGAGAATATCAGAGAGCAGGCATTGGATATTGCATCCTGTTTGCTGCAAGGACACATGCTGGTATAAAATCATACTCCATCATGAAGTTCAGCCATTGAGTGTTGTGTATCTGATTTAACGTAAGAACATTTAAAAGCTCATTGAGTACATTAACGTGACTAAAGCATTTATCTGTTTTAGGAAGAATTCCAAAAGCTTACATGAGCACTGGAAAATCACAGAAATTTCATAGACTTTCTCTGCCAAAACCAGAGAACTAGAGCATGCAAGATGTCATACAGTTATGTGAGATACTGTAATTTCACTTCTGACTTTATTAATATGCATGCTCATTTTTACTGACTCACACATTTTTTGTTGCTGAAGATGAGATTCCCATTTTCAAATAACCATGTAATAAGATAGCTAATAAGTTTTCATTTATAAGGTTGTTTGGGTTTTTTGATCATTTGTATTTTCTTTATGCATGCAATGTAATAAAATTTTTCAAATTTTCAAAATATTTTTATATTTATTTTTATTTTGGAGTACTGAAATATATATTAATTGGTTGTGGTTTTTTTCCTTCATAGCTATACTGCATCTGTTTATTTTCCAAAAGTGCCCATTCAAACAATTTGAAACATTACTACATAGATATTTATGACAAACTGATGATATTTTACGAACTCTTCTGGAGAGAGATAAATTATATCCACTAGGCCTTTGCTGAATTAGTTATGTTATTTTATGGTTACAGAATCAGTATATTAGTTTTAGCCAGATTTGTGCTGAAACTGAGATTTTATCAAGCTGGATTAATTAGACTATTTTTTTCTTTCTCCTTTTTTTTAAAAAATATATTTATGTTACTACATGTAAAATTCTGAAAGGAGGAGAAATAGAAAGGTGTAGCAATTATCTTGCACTGTGAGATTAATTCTAAATAATGTTCTTTTTGTGTTCACATTTATCATGGATACCCTGAAGCCACAGGGGCTTCAAGGGAAAGAACCTAAATCAGGCAAACATAAAATAATTGGAGCCTTTGGACACTGCTCCTACACAGAGTGATTTAATTCTGTGCAATCTGCAAAATGAACCTGGGGCTTCATAAAGATCCAAACCCAATGCATTCTGAGCGAGTGAAGCTCAAGTGTCAGATACTGCCCAATAAGGCCAGGACTTGTATTTTACTTTCTTGATCCTTGAGACAACACTCACCATTTGTATAAATTCACTAAGTAAGACTAATAATTTAATGTGCACAAAACTCAAGTGTATTGGATAAAACTTTTTGGGTATGGAAAAGCTAATTTCTGATGGCATGAAAACAGAAGGCGCTGTATTTTGTTCAATTTGAAATTTAACAGTATAGAATTATTGCATAATCATGTGCTAATCCTTTTTACACACTTTCTGCACATGTTTCAAGGCCTTTTTCTTTCATACAGAAGTTCAGGTCTGGCCATGAGTCCCATGAAGCATTGTGTACAATTCCTCTTACTCTTGGGGAATTATACATCTTCAAAATATTTGTGTTAAAGCTGTGGAAAGAAGATAAACAGATTCACACAAAAGAGAAATTGCACTGTATTTGAAAAATACCTTATAGACTACTGTAACACATTGTCTTGTTTGTGAAAAGAAAGTATCCCAGTACACAGAGAATAAGAGAGGCCTCAGTAACTAAGTAGGAAAAAAATCATGCTTATAAAATATGACGTATTTCTACAAAAAAATAATAATTGACTTTTAACCTTCATAAATGTGTTTCATACTCCCACATCGATTCCACAATCAAACTATGGTTTAATCATACTTTTCCAAATTTAAAGTATCTGAAATTGCACTTCAAGTACACTGATATAAATATTGATACATTGTTTTGGATATTTAGGAATATTTACTAAAAACATTTTATAGTGAATATTGGCTAAGATTTTACTGGTTTTGTGCTATCTAGAATCCATAGAACCACGGCAAGGACAAAATTCAGGTGATTTGACATTTTGACCTGAATGAATTAGATTTTAGCTGAAATGTATAACAAATTCAAGTCAAAGAACATAAGGATTTGAAAATAGAGTATTAATGGATTTTAAAATCATGGGAAGGTAAGCATTTTTTAAAAATATACAAGAGTTTTTAGAGTTTATTTCCATTTTTTTTTCACTCTGGTAAAACTGAGTTGAAAGAATGTAAAATGCCTTGGGTGATTTTGATAGAAATTCTATAAAGCATGGCAAATGTACTGAGGCGAAGTGGTGAATATTTAAGAAATACTTGAACAGACTGCAATTGAAATCCATTCCTGTTTAAATTTAAACAGCATAAAGGTTGCAAAAGGCCAACATGATTAAGTAAGGTGATATAAAGAGCAGTTCAAGCAAGAAGTGAAGGATGTTAAGAATATATACACATGGCATAGTAAAGAATAAAATCTAAAAAAATATGCAGTAGAAAGTTAAACCAATAACTGCAGGAAAAAGATGGAATACTGTAAGCTGAATTACCATAATGCTGAAATAAACAAAGACACCTTCAAATACAGTGGCAATAGAGAGTTGAAAAAAAGAGAAAATTGCCCTTCTAAGAAAATTACAGGATAATTTTGAGATTGGAAATGTGATATTAATCACTAATCTCATTTTTAGCTTGGTTTCCTGAGAAATATGTTTCACATGACCATTTTGTCTGTCAGTACTTTTCAGTAACTTTTGAAGAATTAACTGTTTCAAACATATTTGGCAGTGAATAGGAAGACTTTTAAAACACCTGCATTTTTTGTGTTAGTTGGCAACAGTTGCTGCAGAAAAGGAAAGGTTATGATGTGCACTGACAGCTGCTGTTTTAACCAGATGCTTGGTGAGACTCCATGTACTACCTGGTTACTCTACAGTCAAACCCAGACTTCCATGAGCCAGTTCTTGCCAGCCAGGAGAAAGAGGATAGAGCTGACAGCATTTTGGAAACAGCTGGGGTAGAGGCAGGGGTTGGGAGTGCAGCAGCAGAAGAGGAAGCAGGTCACAGCAAGGGTGTGTACACAACATATGTATGGATGCAGGAGCAGATGGTGGAATTTGGTTGCATCAGAGAGTTCCGCCTGGTTCCTTGTCAGAGGTTGGTGTTACGAACCACTGAGATTATTCTGTGCTGAAGGAAGAATTAACTCCCTTTTCTATCTATTCAGAAAACTGAATGTAAGATCTGAGTTGCTGGATCATATTGTGTTTGATTGTTGTGAATGGCTGAGGGCAAAATTTTGCTTTGTGCTGTCTACTCAGAAAGTAATCATATATTCATTAAATGGTTTTCTGGACAGTAAAGTCAGACTCTTTTTTTATTTTCTTTGGTGTCACACATTCTTCCGAAGAAATGCAAAGCAAATAATAATCATCACAAAGTGTGTCTGTAACTCCTGATCAGCTGGTTTGGATCCCGACAGAACAGCACCCAGCTATGTATTTTTGTCTAAATCTACCCACATGTCCTGTTTTGCTTCTTCACACTGCTTAAAAGCTATTTAATTCCTGACGCTTTTATTTTTAGTCGAATAGTTCATAAGAAGAAAACTGACAACAGCACTTGAAAGGCTAAAATAGAGGAAAAAGAAAGTACAACAAAACTCTGTTCTAGAACTGCTTTAGTGCTGTGTTTGTTTTTCTTCTCTGATACGAAACCTTGAATAATTGAAACTTTTACATTTTGTTTTCATGCTTCACATAGGGTAAATAGAGGAGAAAATCTTGCAGTAATTTGGAATCATTTCATCAATGGATTATAAATGAGAACAGGATGAAATCTTCATCTAGAAATTCTAGAAATTTCTCGACTAATATTTAGTCATACTAATTTCTTGCACTTTAGAGGAACCTGGCTATTCCAGGTCATTAAATATAGATTCTCTTGTTTGAGGTTACAACATCTGTCGATGTTTTTTAGAGAAATTTTTTCCTCTTTAGAAATGCTAATATCCAGTACTTAAGGAAGACAATGGCTGAGCCCGGCAGGCATGTGGGTGCGGCACCTCCCTGTCTAGGGGTTCCCCAGGAAGGGACAGAGACCCCGCGGGGGGTGGAGCTGGTGGGGGCTGGGACACAGCCCGGTCCCGCTCACCGGTTCGGCCTTCCGGAGCCCCGCCCTGCTGCTGCTCTCGGCTTTGGGAGGAGAATGCGTGGGTAGCTGCGACCGGGGGAGAGGAGCTCGCTCATCGCCACAGTTTCCAGCCCAGGCTGTTCTTCTCCTGCTGCGGCCGCAGAGGTTCGTGTCCTGTTGGTGTCTCACTGAGACGGGAACTCTTTCCACCGGGGATCCCGAGATCCTGAGCCTGCCTTTCTCCCGGTTCCGGCCGAACCGCGTGGCCACCGCCGCCTCAGCCGCCGCCGCGCCGGCCCCGCTGTTTCTTCAGCGCCGCTCCGAGTTCCAGCCGCGCCAGCTCACACCCCCACCCCGCCCGCCGAGGCATCCTGGGAACTCTGTTCACCTCGGGATCCCGAGATTCGAACTCATTTCTCCCGGTCCCGGCCGGACCACGTGGCCACCGCCGCCCCGGGCTGCCAGTGGGTTCTCTGGTCTGGTTTTGTTGTCGCTGTTACATTTGTTGCCTGTTTACCTCATACAAATACTTAGTAAAGATCTGTTATTCCTATTCCCTATCTTTTGCCTGAGAGCCCCTTGATTTCAAAATATTATTAATTCAGAGGGAAGGGGGGTTCACATATCTCATTCCAAGGGAGGCTCCCGCCTTTCTTGGGAAATACCTGTCCAAACCGGGACAACATCCTATAACCAATTCCACAAACTGATGATGCTAGCATCTTATTGGATAGGTGTTAGCTCATTGGACTCATCATATTTATCAGAAGTGTGTTTCAGGAACCATGTTTTTATGAGTGGACACCTTCTAACAACCAACTTAAACTGATGGGGGCTTAGGTGATGTTATTTTAAGTCATATTATGATGGTATACATGTTTCTTCATACGGAACTTGGTTTATAAATGTCTGTTTTTCTGGATTTAAATTGCAATGGTACAACACAATGTATACTTAATGAAAATCCAAAATTGTCAAAATTACTCTTTAAAAGATTAATTGCTGTAAACTGCAATACAATAATTCAAAGGACTGTATATAATTATTTCCAAAGTATTGAAATTGCAAGTACAATGATTTAAGTTTATTTACAAAATAACAACTAAATTCATTTTTGGTTTAATGATCTAATAGTTGTAAAAACCATAAATTTAAAGTTCTACAAGGTAAATTTTCCCACAACCTTGAAAATTTGATTTTTATTAATTGATATGGTTTCTTTCATTTCAGAATTAGTGATGTAACAGTGGACTATGCAAAAATGAGTCAAGTTCATAGCAGCTTTATTTATTTTATTGAGTTCTATTCTGTCCAATATTTATGGAAAAACTCATATTAAACAATTTACTATTCAGAGCATGATTTTGTACATCTGCTTTGTACAATTTTCCAACAAAAGATATAAAACCCCCAAGTCTTATATTTTCTTGAATCATTAGAAGATAAATCCAACATAAGAAATTGGTTGTTTATTTGTTTAAAAAGAATGCCTCTATTTCTTTTTAGTAAATATTTTGGTTGCATAGTTTGAGTCTCTTAAGTTTAAATTTCTTCGTAATAGTTCTCTGTGCTACAAATGTTTATGATAAAGGTTTTTAGCAGCATTTGGGGTTTTTGGCCAAGCTCTCCTGCTACCTGAGCTGAATGCTATTACTGTTGACTGAAACAACAGCTTTGAAAATCTACATTCAGTTTAGTCTCAGTCTTCAATTTCCTCTAAGCAGACCAATTAGAGTTCCATTCCTTTTTTTCTTCCCTTTAATTATTTTTTGAGGTATACCATTTAGGACTTCATGAAAGAAGGGCAAATTTAGGCAGCACAGAGTCAGAAGATAACTTGTCAGCTTGACATTTCACTCAATTTCCCACTCAGATCAAAATCCTGTACTAGTAAGAGTCATACACCTGCTTGTTCATGAATGATAATTATGCAGTTTGAACCACAGGAAAAAAAAATCTGAATGCCCTGTGGTCTTTAATTTTACACTGATCTGCTGTTTTATATTTTTGTTTCTGCACATAGCCTGGGCCATTCTTCTTCATTGGCAAGTCTTAGATCTTATAACACATTCTGTAAGGCTCCGTATATTGTAGATTTTACATTGAAAATGGAGGTTCCTGTATTTTTAACACAGCATATTAAAAGACATTGTATGAAAGTGACTTTTTTCATCTAGGTAGCGTACTGTTTTTACATTTTCTCTTAAACTTGTTGTCGGTATTCAATTTTTATATTTAATACCAGCTAATAGTTTAATGAAATTGTTTAATGAAATGACCATGTTCTGGGCTTCAAGAACAACAACAAAACAAAACAAAACAAAACAACTGCTAAGAAAAAGAACCC
Organism: Notiomystis cincta; assembly: GCA_013398075.1. NCBI lineage: Eukaryota > Metazoa > Chordata > Aves > Passeriformes > Notiomystidae > Notiomystis > Notiomystis cincta. The sequence goes on from VZRX01008222.1 coordinate 22,041, forward strand.
CCAGAATAGTAAAAAACAACTCCTCCTTTTACATCTCCTGATTCTTTGGTTTTTTTTTGAATTTGTGATTCAATTTTCCTTTTTTTAAAACACAGACGGTAATTATATGAATTTTCTCATTATATTAATTTTCTCAAATTTTCTGGTTCTGATCAGATGTAACCAATCTAATCTTTTCAACCCGATATATTTTTAATTCAGTTGTACTTGGCTCAAAGCAGCATATGAATGGCCCAGATGAGTCACAGCAAAGGTTATCCTGTCTTTATGAACTTCAGAGATATAAATCTATGTCTCATTTCAGGCAAGCAGTTAAGGAATCAATGCCCAAGGCAGTGCAAAGAAAGACAGAAGGATATTTCTCTCAAGCAATTTCCTAGTCTCATGTAACTCAAATATGTTTTAATGTGACAATTTAAATTCTGGTAATGTTACATTTGATTTACCTATATATAAATAATAGCTACAAGAAAACCGATTATTGCAATTTTTCTATTGTAAAATGTTTTGAGTCAAAATCATCTAAACTTCTGTCATGAATGGATCCTGATTTTCCGTTATTTCATCTTTAAACTTCTTCTCAATAATAGCTCTAATAATCTGAAAACATCCTTGGAGGTATAATATTGAGACTTCTGGAAAACAGCAACAATTTTTCTCTAAGTTGATAAAATATAAAATTTCTTTTGAAAAAATTTAAAAGCAGTGGGGATGAAGAATGCTTAACTTTGTCATACCTTAAGTGATGAACTTAACTAACCAATGTTCCTATTTTATATGTGATATACCTTATATTATAACTTCAAGGTCATTTGTTCCAAAGGTCTGGAAAATCCTTACACAGGTGTGTAGGTGGCATAACCATCTCAAAAGAAGAAATATCATGCCTCTGTTATCACACATTGCATTTAGAGTTCTTGTATTATATTTTACTATATTAAAATGCATTATAGTCTCAAGATCCATTACTTTAAATATTTGCTATCATGAAACTATCTGGAGATTCTAGTTAGATGCAGAACCCCATCAGGTAAGATGGTAATAATCATAATAGATAATGTCTTGAAGAACAGTACTTTTGATAATTCATGTGATATTACTCAACCTGTCAATGAGATTTTGAGAAATTCTAAGTGTTAAATCTGAGAGTTCTATTCCAGTAAAATCTGGTGTTTAATGCTAGAGGTAATTTAAGGACAGTAAAAAAGGCATTGTTTCTATATCTGTAGTGATTTTTTTACTATTTGTTAGCTGTTTACCTTCAAATAAAGCATTGATTTGGTCTTATGTCTTACTGTCTTTTAGGTAAAGGAATTATGCTGTATGTTTGCATTGCTTTTATGTGGTACCATATGCAACATGAAGCTTTGCTTACACAGGATTACCTGACAAGTTACCTGAGAGCATCTATGCAGCAGATGAAGTTCAAGCAGCTTCATGAGAACTAAAAGCAGCTAGGGTTATTCACCTCTTTCATTCAATATTAGGAATAATAAAACCCAACAGCAACAAAGAAAAGGCACAGTGTATTTATTTATTTATTGCTAGGACTACTACAATATAAAAATTATATAGAAAATAAACTAAAATATTACTAAATCCATATAAGTTACATTAAGTAAATGCAAAATAGTCATTCATTCTTCTAAATAGGTGCATCCAATTAACATGCAGCCTGGCATTTCATAAGTAAAAAAATTGTGAAATCATCCAACTTATGAGAAAACTTTGGAGAGATATATATCCCACCAAGATATTTCTGTCAGATTTTTTGCCGTCTTTAGTAAATTTTGACTAATGATTTGATTTGCATAAGAGTTGCTATTTCTATACTTTTCAGCAAACATTGGTTTTGTGAATTTTATATCAACATGGAATTTTATCACTGCAAACCAAAGTAATTTTATTTCAAATTCCAGAACTTCAAACGAAAGCTTTGGCCACCTGAAATCAATATAGCCCAGAGCAACATTTCTGTGTTCAGCAGTCCTCATAGATTAAGGTCCTCTACAAAATTACATTGCCTGCAATAAATGAAGATTTTCTAAAACTTAAATTCAAAAGAGAATGTCAGTGTATTTGCATATATCTGAATACACACAGACAGTACCTATAGAAGTAATATATAATGATATTCTTCAATACACAAGATTTTCTGTGGGAAGATCAGATTATTTCAGACTTTTTATTTTTTTGAGGGAGTGAAAGAAATAATCTAAGAACTACACAAAGAAAATTTGTTCCTCAGAAGTATTTTTTGACATAGGATAAATTTAGAGTAAGTTAAGTGGAAATACATTTTTTTAAATCCTAAATAGTTAATCAAAAGACATTATGGAGTACCAGTTTCTTCTCCTACTTCTTTTGATAAAGAAAACCCATAAAATACTTGCTATGGGAAAAATTTGCACAACAACCAAAGTAATTCACCTCCTAACCAAAAATTATGTGAGTGGTAATTCACCCCCTTAATTCATTTTCATACATAAAACATTGACATCGTTTATTTCCTTATTTATTTTTCTTGAGATGGATAAGAAGTTACTTCCTTTTTTTTTTTTGTGGAATCTTCATCAGCATAAATGTCAACCAGATAAAATGCCCATTTCAAAAAGAATCACCAACATAAAACCCCCTAAAACCAACATAGTAGTTTGAATGTCTTGTACATTCCTAGTTTAATATAAATTACTTCTTTTGCAATATGGATTATATAACTTTGCCTCTATTTTGCAGAAAGTACTCTACACCATTCCTTTCTGTTGATCTACTTAGTGAAGTAAATTGCAAAGGCAATATTAATCACACTACTGTAAAAACTTCATTATTGTCCTACACATATTTGTATTTCAGATTAAGTTCTTAGTTCTAATAATTATATATTCAGATAATACCTTATAATGTATACCAGCAAGGCCTGATATAGGTGCCCCCACCTCATGGTCTGACCACCAGACTGGAGTTTAATCTCTCTCCCCTCCTCTCTATGTTCTTGCTATCTGTGACTATTAAAATGTTTTCTATGAAGTGGATTAGTTTCAACATAAGGAATGTGAGAGGAATTCTGCTTCTGAATAGTCAGTGGCCTTATACATCTTAGGGTACTCCCAAGAGGTAAGAGATGATATTTTCAATTTCTGCTTATAAATCCTACAGACTTGGGATTTGAAATTGTGTCCGCTACCTCTCCTGTGAATGCTTTAAGCACAAAGCTGCACTGTATGTTGAGCTGAAGCTCTGTAGAATAGTTCTGTCAAGAGAGATTAGACCTTTTCTATGGTATAATATATCAAATCATAAAGAATGATGACAATTATGAATATTTAGGCTCATATTAAAGATTCAGTGTTCCACTCTATCTACTACATATTTCTGTTTTTCTGTGAGGAGATGGAATGCCCACAATTATACTCTACATTATCCCATAGGACATGAATTGTGTATTCATCATTGCAGACAGGGGACACAGAGACATTTCTCCCTCCTTGTGAAAATACAGCTTGTGCCTGACACACTTCATAAATTCCAATTTAAATTCGCAAGTAAATTTATAATTAACGTATCTATCAGTAATGACAGTGTTTTTTCTTTTTTCCTTTTTTCCTTTTTATTTCCTTTCCCTTTCCTTTTTCCTTGTGCATCAAATAATTAGTTTTGCTAATTTCTCTAATGATTACCTCACCCTTTCTTTATTTGTGGAAATTTGAGTGCCTACTCTGTCTCCCAGTACTTTTGTCCAATAGCAGGAGACTATGACTGCTTTTTGGAGGACTAGTGAACTGAAAAGATTTAAAGAGCAGCATTACAGACACAAGCACTCTGTGAGGGTCAACCAGTATGCAAGTGAATATATTTACTTTGCAATTACCTTTAGATTTTACAAGAAGTCTGATTTTAAGACTTATGGAAAAAATGCATCTAGACTTGTGACTTTAATTAAAAAAAAACAAAACTCAAACCCAAACACCATAACATCAAAAAGCCAAATTAGTGCTAGAATTTGGCATGCTTAGATCTGGCAATCATTGCGTGGATAAGCACTTTTCCTTAATTATGTAATGATGTATTTAGTAATTATATAATAGTTTCAGGTTAAATTGATTGTTCCTATGCATGATGTCTACCCTAATTATACCCACTCCCTTCACTTTTGCCTTGCACATGACTTACTCATTTATCTTGCACTTCTTCAAAGCATTTTGAAGCATCCGCTACAAACTTGCCAGAAGATAATCACATATCACAAAGTTCAAAAATAAAGCATGTATTCAGTAGAGAAAATACAGCATGTGACACATATAATTTTGTATGTTTTCTCCAAGGGTTCAGAAAAATTCCTCTCAAGTCCTCTCAGGCTGTCAATGAAAATATAAATAGGTAGATAGGTAAGTAGTTAGACATACAGACATAAGCAAAAAAAAAAGTTCTTTCAGCAAATCAGAACAAGAGAACAGAAAAAGGGAGGAAACATGAATACTTTCACCACAGAACAGTTGCAACAACTTTTAAAAGACACAAACATGTCTAAACACTGAGCATAGTTTGACAATAATGAATTAAAAATGAGTTACTGTAATTTTTCCTATTATAGGTACAAAATAAATTTACATTCAGATAATTGCTTTTCTTTTGCTAGCAGTGTTTCTTCATTTGTTTCTTTTCCTAGATTTTTTTTCTTTCCATCTATTTCTTTGCTTTATAGAAGCTGAGCTTATATTATTATGTAGTATACAACTCAGGTAGGAAGAGATCTAAATCCTGGCAGGGATATCTCCAGAAAGATTTCTTTGATACGGGAGATGTTTAACAACTATAAGGAAAGATATTGGATATTTCAGTTATATGGAAATGTCAGAGCAAACATATAAAATATTGGATTGATGAACAAACAGCACAAATAGTTTCACCCATATTTATATCAACACACACTGTCATGGTATAAAACCAGTATCACAGAACAGATGATATTGCCAGGCACCTCTGAAGAACAATTACTCCAAATCCCTGCTCAAAGCAGGGAGGTGCCTAGAGCAGACTTCCCAGGACTATGTCTGTTCACATTTTTAACATCTCCAAGGAGGAAGATTTCATAGCTTCTCTAGGCAATCTGTGCCAGTGCTCAGTCCAGTGCTCAGTCATCCACAGAGTAAAACAGTGCTTCCTGATCTTCAGAGGGAGCCACAAGGGTATGTTGCTGGCTCAGGGTCAGCTTGCTGCCCACCAGGACACTCAGGTCTTTTTTCTGCTAAGCTGCTTTCCAGCTGGATAGTCCCCAGCCTCTTCTGGTGTCAGCTTGTTCCTTCCCAGGTGCAGGACTTTTCACATCTCCTCACTGGGCTGCACAAGGTTCCTGTCAGCCCATTTCTCCAGGGTCTGGATCGTAATATGATCTTCGGGTGTGTAAGCTTGTCCCAGTTTTGTATAATCTGCAAAATCCTTGAAGGTGCACTCTATGCTATCATCCAGATCATTAATGAAAATGTTAACAGTATTGCCCTCAGCTCACTAAGGTACATGCCTAGTGAGCTGCCTCCAAGTGGATTTTGTGCAGCTGAGCACAAGGCTGGTAGTTCAGCCAGTTTTTAGCTCACCGCACTGTCATGGGTCCAGACTGAAATTCAACCCTTTGCTACTGAAAATATATGATGTGAAATACTGTAAAAATGTAGCATATGTTACTTATTCTGTTAGTTGCTTTTACACCTCCATCTTCCTATCTCCACCATGTTTTCAAGGCTGTATAGATGAGGCTGCCATTTTTCCACATTTTTATGATATATGAAGAAGAATGCAAATCAAATAAATATGAAGTTAGATATTTTCAAGGAAATTACAGAAATAAAATTCTTATTTCATAGTTGTTTTTTTCTGCCAAATAATCTCATTGTTCAGTAAAATTTTTGAGAATAAAATATGGCTTCAGATCTTGTTACACAGAAGTTTAAAAATATATCAACACCCCCATCCCCTCCAAAAAAACTCGAAACACAAAAAAACAACAGCACTTTTTAACAGCACATTCCTACAATATACAACATTTTTACTTGGACTCAGCTGACTGTTTTTTTATTGTTCTATGACAAAATACAGAAGAGACAAAAAAAGAAAACAGAAATAAAAAACAAACAAACAAAAAACCCACCAACATCATCAACAACAAAACACCACACTTGCACCAAAATCTATTAACTCTGAAACCTGAAAGTTATCCACTCGAGGAGAAACAAACAAGCAAAACCCACTAAATTAAATGTTGTGTATGCGTATATGGAAGACAAACAACATATCATTTTGATCAATTTAGTACTTATGAAAAGTACCCTTAAGACCTCTGGAGAGCAGAATTTCCTTTCATCCACATAAGCAGCAGAAGCACATTTCCTCATGATGCCTGCCCACAGGTCTCAACTCTGAAACATCATACCTGCAGGTATGGCTCATTTAATGACTAAGAAAAGAACCTTAACAGAAAAAGTTGTTTGTGTGGATCATTTTCTGATGTAGAAGTCAATGACATATCACACAGTCATCCCAATTGCTTTTAGCTGATACTAACAGCTGAATTTGAGCTAGTGATCCACAGGTGAAAGGCTTATATTACTCATCTCTTCCCAACTCATGCCTCAACTACTGCTGATGTTCCTTTGACCATATAGGAAACATTTTTATGAGTTTGGAAAGCTGCTGGATGTCTGAGCCAAAGACTGAACTCTGCAACTCCTGTGTATTAGGCAATGCTCCTGCCCTTACAGCAAGAAATGTTAGCATTAAAATCTTTCTATCACATTGAATAAAAACTAACATTCGTAAATTCACAGAATTATG
>VZRX01008223.1:0-21773 GCA_013398075.1 Notiomystis cincta
CACCGGCCCACACCCGCGGATGGGCTTCGCGCGGCGGAGCTGCGGAGCCGGCCACGGCCTGCCCAGCCCTTATCTCGAGCTGTCCGTTCCGGCGGAGAGGAGCTGCCTTCCCTCCATCCTTAATCGAGGCCCTGGGAGAGAAGTCCTCGAATGGCTGCTGTGGCTGAGCGGCCGCTTCTTCAGCTCCAGCTGAAAACGGACTGGTTTCACTAAGCCATCCAAGAGGGAAGGTTTCTTTGGGGGATGCGGGATGCTAAAGCTGCCTCTTACAGGAGAGGTCATTGTATAGGTGTTCCTGTACATCTTTGCATCACTGCACTGCTAGACAAGCACCACCAAATGCCAAAACAGGTCCAAGATACAAACACGGAGGAAGATTTTGAAGGAAGAGGTAACTGAGGATGTAATTTACTTGCCCAAGCCGGCTGTTTCCCTACTGAATAAAGCTGACTCTGCAACTTAGAAGAACAGTTTGAATGGTAGAGCTGGTTTCCACTGGCAGCTTGGCCTCTAAGTGGAATGTTGTGAGCAGCATGACATTTCATGCCAACTGCAAACTTGCTGAGAGGCTGGGGAAAGACCCGACGCTGAACCCCCAGCAGCCACGGCTGTACTGGTGGGAGCTGCTCTCTGGCAGCTGGCTCCAGTCTGTCTCCACTGCCCGGGCAGCAAGGTGACCGTGCAGTGAGAAGTGCTACTGCTCACTGTGCGTCAGTATGTTGATGGTGTCGTGTCATCTGTTCCCCGCAGGAGCCGGGGTTTGCAGTGCAGAAGGATGGGATAAGCGAGAAATTAATTCTTTCCACTTTTGCAGTCTTTTGACTTATGTTCTGCATTCCATCAAACACCTACCTTTTGCAAAACCACCCAGTATTTAAAAAAAAATAAATCCAAACAAAGCTAGAAAACTGAAGTTCAGAGTTAACACAGGTTACCTCCTCACCCTTGTAAAAACTAGGATTTATAAAGCATTCATAGTGCCTGGCTAAAGGGAAAATCTCATATGCAAGAAGTGATCAAAGTTGTATCAGATAGAGAATAATTAGCAGGACATGGGAAATTTCCCAGACATGAATGTTCTTGTTGACAGCAGACTGCACTGGCAAACATACATTGACAAAGTGATGTAAGGTAGCAGATCACCTTAATCAGATGGATAGAAGAAGGAGCTGCATAAGGGCATCCTTACAGATTCTTCACACGTGCAAGAGCTGATTGCCAGTGCCATTGCTGTGTCAGTATCTTTAATGTTTTATCTTTGATGTTGGCTCAGCACACTCTAGGACCTGCGGTTTCTGCATAGAAGTAGCTCTTTAGGCTGCCTTGGGTTGCCAAGCTGTCTCCAGGTCATGCAGAGGAAAGAACATTCATAGAAACAGAAGTGGAAATCAGTGGAAGATCTATAAAGTGATGCCAACTTATGAAAAATCTGCAAGCATGGCAGTGAAGCTGAACACGCTGTGTATTGCATTTGGTAAGAAACTACACAGAAAATTGTCTGTATATAAGCTGGGAAATACAAAGAATTATAATATGAATGTAAGGGCTGAGCTGTCTGCTCCAGGGAGAGCTTTCCCAGCCACAAGGCACTGCAGAGACTGCAGTGAAGTGCAGCAAGTGGAGCATCAGACACGGAAAACTTCAGTCTGAAGTCCAAATCATGGACACCAGAACTAACAATGATAGAAGCAGGAAGCTGCTCAGGAGCAGCTTGTCCTGGAACAGTTCACCAAACATCTTATTCCTTTTAACAGATACTCCAGAGGCAGTTTCTCAGTTGTAGTGCATACTTATTTAAAGGGGGAAATATCTGGATAAGTGATAAGTTCTTCAGGAGATGGCAGCTAAGTTCAAAAAATTATATACTGAACAAAGACATAGATTCCAGTGAGCTTCTGGTGACTGCAGATTTTGATTTGGTTAAAAAGTAGTCAGAACCAGAGTCTGGAGAAATTTGTCCCTGGAAGGTTGTTTGGGGTTTTTTCTCTGCCCACAATAGTACCCAATTACTGTTTCTGATACTATAATCTACTTTAATAAGCAAATTCCCTCAAACAGCAGTTGGCCCTAATATATCCCTCTTCCCTTCCCCGGTCCTTGGCCATATTGCTTGCTGTGCTAAGTGCTAAATGGCTCTTGGAAAGTGCTAAGAGGGTGTTGTGAAAGGGCTAAGCCGAGTTTCACAAACAACTGCCTGTACAGAGAAATAGTCCTATTGATAGGTGGTGCCAGGAGCACCTGGTTGAAGACCCTTGTTTTGACAAGATTGGAAGACTGAACTTCATGGTTGCCTTAAGATAATTTAAACGAGGTCTTTTCATCTTGTGGAAGTGAAGGCTTCTTTGACCCTAACTGAAATGAAACCACTGAATGCTTTGTCAGAAATATTTGACAAGATCAGTATGTTCCTGCTAACCAGGTCAAGTTCATCCTCTCTGCCTGCTCCACCAGCAACCACCTCAGCCATCAGTCTTGGCACTTGGTAAATCTCAGAAGTGAAAAGCGGTTCTTGGAAGATGATGAAAAGGAAGGCCCTGATGTAAACTCGTCTTCTGAAGCCCCAGACAAAGTCAGGAAGAATCCCAAAGTATCCATACTGCAAAGAGGCACCGACTTGGCAATGCCTGTTCAAACATTTCCCACCTAATCACCATTGTCTGGCCATTGGCAGAAAGAAACAAATGGACTGATGTGTTTTATTTTCTCCAAGAAATGGCGTCGTGCTGGGGCATTACCCAGCATATAAACTGCAATCTACAAGTAGAGGAGAAGCTCCACCATACAAGAATCCCCTTACTGGCAAGAATGTTTCAAGAAAGGGGAGCAGATGGGGTCTTTCAAGTGAAGCAGTTTCCCTGGTGAACCATCTCAGCCTGAGGTTACATCTTGTGTGCCTTTTTAAGTGTTGGAAGACGCGGGTCTTGCCCTGTGTGCACATGAGTTGGGATCACAAGACACCCCTTTGCACTGTTAGTCACTGTCACTTGGGGTATCTCTGTGACACTGGGCTGTCGCACATAGATTTACTCCAGGGAGTGCTGACATGGACTGGCTTCCAGCCCAAGTAAGCAAACACTCTGTGACTAATCGGTAAAGTTACTTATTTTAACTCTAACCCAAAAGATTTGCAAAAAACAACTCCTTCTTTAGTTAGCGATTATTTTGTTTATTTTATGGGATGCTTCAGATACTATGAATTTCTGTATAAAATAGATGTACTATCATGAGCATTGAGGGCTGCCTTGATAATCATTTTAATTTTGTAATTAGATTCTTGCAATTACTGCAGGTTAGATGCTTGCTAATACATTTAAATCAGTCCAATGAATTGGGTTTTTATACTAACAACACATTTTGAAAGCACATGCTTCCCTTAAGAAGCATAGCATCTGTAGCTGTTTTACTGAGCTATTTGGGTTTGGAAATGTGTTTATTATGAAAAATGCCACAGAGCCCGTTATGTCCTATGTAGTGTTTGCCATGTAAGCTATTTATAAGGCAAGCTATTTATAAAGAAAGTCATTCATAAGGAAAGTTAGCTAGAGTTATTTATAAGGAAAAGCTAGGCTCATCTCATTTTATAGTTGGAGATGTTGTGGCACAGGGACAGGTGAAAAGTTTCCTCAGTGTCATGCAGCAAGTCTGATTAGTCTCAGCTCCCACTCTCTGCCCATCCATTCCTCTGCCTGCTCAGCACCACTGAGCTGCTCTCTGTTCCTCTCCACCCCACTCCACAGCAAACAGGATAGTTCTGTTTTCTCACATCCTTCCAGCTATGGTCTGCTGCAGGGGACACAGACTCCTAAATAATGATGGATCTCCATGGAGCTTCTCAACTTCCCAACTTTTATGAGAATCTTATGTTTCTTGATCGATTTTCAAGACCAATATATATCTGCTAATCCCATTTCATCCAAAAGAAAGGAGATATTAGTCACTAGATTTGGCCAGTGGGGATTGGCAAACCCATATTTGTCACTTAGCATTAGCTAGGTTTTTCTTCTCCTGGTTGAGAAACAGGGTGAAAAAAACTCAATGGGTTTCAGAATTTTTCTGTGTTTTTGGTTTTATTGTTTCCTCAATGAAATTCAGAGCTCTGGTATTTGAAGAAAGTGCAGCCAGCTCTAGAAAAAAATGAAAACATGGAAGAAAATTTTGTCTTTTTTTTTTTTCCCATTTAAATCACAACAGTAGTAGCTACTGAAACAAAAACTGTCCACATGGATACAGGCAGACAAGCAGGGACTGCTTGCACTGACAAGGACTTAGGCACTTTATATTGCCTCCTGGAAGCCTCCCGAGATCTCCTCACCAGGATGTTTATAAATGGCTCGATAGGAAAGGCCAGGGACATAATTCATGGCCTTTTACTCTCATCTGCCACAGGGTTTCTCCATAACTTGGTAGGTAGGAGGAATTTGCTCTGCTTTCACTGTCATATTAAATGTTGGCATCTGAGGGGTTTGCAGCAAAATCAGTAATTTTGGCTTCATTTCTGGGATGGCTTCATTTCTGGGGTAGTTCAGCCACCCTGAGCAGGTGCCTTGAGCTTGTTTCTATGTGCATCCTACATTTGCTGCCCACTGCCAGGCCTGATCTTACCTACAGCATCCCTGGATGAAGCTGGTCACAGCATGGTGAAGGACGCTGCAGGGCCACCTCTGCAGCTCTGTGACTTCATGTCCTTATGCCTAAATGGCAGGGTTTTCAGATCTTCCCAGGGTCTCTGTATTGAAGCAAAGACCTCTATTTGTCTCACTCCCAGAAGTCAGTGAGGAGCCAATGGTTCGTTCTCTAGTCCTGCCTGTCTTAAACAAACCTCCTTAATCTTCCAAAGTCTCTTCTCAGGTTTGCTGCTGGGCTGTGAAACTCTCCATTTGTGTCTGTCATTCCCCAGACCAGCAGAGCAAACTGATCATCTGCTGCATTGTGCACCCAGCACCCTGCATTAGCTCAGCCTTTTTTTGGAACAGCATCACACTGTTGACTCCTGTTCAGTTCATGGCTGACACCCCGAGCTGCTTTTCTGCAGTACTGCTGCCTGGCCACTTATTCCCCATTTTCTCTTTGTGCTTTTGATTTCTTCCTCTTAAGTGTAGCACTTTGCACTTTTCTTTACTGAGTCGTTGATTTTCTCCAATTTAGCAACATCATTTTGAATTCTCAGTCCATCCGCCAAACTGTTTGCATCCTCTCCCAGCTAGATGATGTCTGCAGATTTTATGAGTACTCTTTATTCCCTCGTCACAGGTTGTTAATGAAAATACTGCATAAAATGGATTCCACACAGATGTTGGAAGGATCCCATTCGAAAATTCCTCTAAGTCTGACAGAGAACAATAGATAACTGGGTTTAAAGCTATTTTTTAACCAGTCAGGTGCCTACTTCATGAAAAATTTCATCTAAACTGTATTTTCTTTGTTTTCTTAGGAGAATGTTGTGTGGAATGGTGTTCAAACCTTGTAAGAATCAAGATGAATGACAACTGTTACTTCCTCTTTACTTGCAAAGAAAGGTGTGTGAGGCCCATGCTGACCCAAGCTGAGAGAGATATTTTTCTACAGGCTTGAACTGCTTTATCAGTTTCCAATCTTCGGTTCAATTGCTGCAATTTTGTGTGTAGCCACAGCCTGAGTAATTGTCTCCAGTATCTCCGTGATTAAAGCTCATTCAAAATTCCAGCAAGCTTCAATAAAACATTTTCCTCCCTTGCTACAACAATATATAGTCAAAGATCAGGGATATTTTTTATAATTCCAATTTCAGCAAGGGAGAAGTTGGCACTAATACACACATAGCAGCAAAAAACGCCTTTGCAAAACCACAAAGATGTAGGTAGGTTCTTGAAGACATTTCCTACTTTGTAAAATCCACATTCAAGAAAGCATGCTGATGTGTGCTAATAGCTGTGTATCCCCTCAGTCTAATGATTTTAATTTATGTACTGTTCTGTACTACTATGAAGTTCCTGATGCAATCAGTATCATTGCAAGAAAGTAAAGCTGTTCTTGCAGATGAGTTACAAATACTCATTAGCCATCAGATGTTACATGAGGCAAGCATTTGCTGTATCCTCATTATAGTATGCACTTTTTCATGCTGTTTTTTGGTCACCTCTGTGCTTAATGTCCTCCATCACTGTAGTATCTAAGCAACTTGATCCCACAAACACGTGGGTTAAATAGTGGCCCACCTCTCAGAGACCAGAGACCCATTTTTTTAGTACTTTATCTGAAGGAATGAATGGTTATGATTCTGTAATATTGGAAGTGACTAATCCAGTGTTGTAAATGGGATAAAGGGAAATGGCATGTATTTTGAGAACAAACAGTAATCATTGACACAGTAATTTGCATCCCTGGATGTTCTAATAATGACTAAGTATCACTTCCCCTTGTTTGCATAAGGAAGAGGAGGCAGAGAAATCCAGTGATTTGGCTAGTGCACCACCAGCAAGACACTGGAAAAGAGAAGATCTGAACAGAGATCACTTTTCTTGCACTTTGTTTCTCTGTTTTCTGCTACGTTTGAAATACAGCATTGCAACAGGTGTGATCCCTTCAAGTGCTAAAATCTATGTAAGGGCTTCCCTAGTTCAAGCCAGAAATAGTCAACAGGAGTTGGTCAAGACTGTGCTGGATTTGAGAGACATGGGGCACAGTGTGTTGCCTTCAGAAGAGCTGCTGTGGATGAGGGGCTTGGAATTCCTGACAATTTACATATATTAAGTGCCAACAGCCTCAATCTGTGCTGTCTTGCTGATGGAACTAACAGATTTGTGTTGCCAAAGGAAACTTTCAGTCTCTTCAGAGACTGATTGCAAAGGACCAAAGTATATTCAGTGACCCTTCTGCTTCACAACCAACTGACATGGATTTAAAAGGAGGGTACTCACTACGAGTGGATCCTAAGGGCATATTTGTACAGTGAGCAGCTGTGCACAAACATTTCTAGAAAGGCAGCCTCCTGGAAGTCAGAACCACTGCATCAGAGGGATGAAGTGTTGCAAGCTGAAAAACAAATATGTTTAATGTCTTAATTTTTAGAAAAAATTAAGCACCTGAATTACAATTTGCTTTGTACTAAATAAAGGGAGTGCAAAATACCATCAATAGGACTGGTGACAGCATTCTATATTGTCTTTCAATTTCACACTGCCTGCATACCACAGGACAAAGGTAAATAGCAGTTAATACAACCTTTACTTAGCTTCTCCTGACAAATATAAGGGTGAGGCAGTCTCACACTGACATATGGTCAGATATAGGCAAGATGTACCTAGAAAAGGTAATCCCTCTTTTTCATAACTATTTATTTTCATGTGGTTTGGGTCCAAAGAGACGAGCAAAATGGGTAGAAATTACAGATTTCACAGTCCAAGAATACAAAAATCTTTAACAAGGGTCTGCCTAGCACTTTTCTCCAGTTAACATAGCTAAACATGAGGATTAGACTTTACTGAATACATGAGGTAAGAATTATTTGGAACTGTGTAGGATTCAGTTACAAGAAGCAAAGGGCAGAAGAGCAGAATATCTAGCTGCTTGATATATCCCAGCCTAAAGAGAAGGACCAGAGCTGGTGAGGGCCAGGCTCTCCTGCCAGAGCAGCCACACTGGCTCACCTGTGGGCAAGCATCTTCAGAGAATGGGGAAGGTTGGAAGGGACCACTGGAGGTGATCTAGTCCGACTTCCCTGCTCAAGCAGGCTACCCAGGAGCACTTTACTCAGAGTGGTGTCCAGATGGCTTTTGAGTATGTCCAGCAAAGGAGACTCCACAGCCTCTCTGGAGAACCTGCTACAATGCTTGGTCACCCACATGGTAAAGTTGTTTCTCATGTTCAGGTGGAGTTTCCTGTGTTTCAGTCTCTGCCCTTTGCCTCTTGTCCTATTGCTCAGCAACACCGAGCAGAGCCTGGCTCCATCTTCTTGACACCCTCCCTTCAGATACTGATAGGCATTGATGAGGTCCCTCTCTCCCTCCCTTCAGATACTGATAGGCATTGATGAGGTCCCTCTCTCAGCTGTCTCTTCTTGAAGCTGAACAAATCCAACTCTCTCAGTCTTCCCTTGTAGAAGAGATGCTCCAGTCCCTTAATCATCTTCGTTGCCCTCCACTGGACCCACTCTAGGAGTTCCATGCCTCACTTGTACTGAGGAGCCCAGAACCGGACCTGGTGCTCCAGGTGAAGCCTCATCAGGGCTGGGAAGAGTAGGATCTCCTCTCTTGACCTGGTGGCAATGCTCTTCCTGATGCCCCTCCAGATACCTTTGGCCTTCTTGGTCACAAAGGCACTACCAGCTTGTGGACAGATTGTTCACCTGCCTTGTTCAGCAGGACCCACGGTCCCTTCTCTGCAGAGCAGTGTTCCAGCAGATCAGACCATGTCATCTTTCCAGCAGGTAGTCTTCATGTGCTGCAGGTTTGGTGGGGAAAAGCCCTGGAAAACCTCAATCAGTTATGAACCCCCAGGCTGACACCCACCTGACAGCTTTGCAGGTATGCTGTACCCTCCTCCTTCTCTTTGACTTTGTCTTACAGCAGAAGTGCTGCTGGGGGTTGGGAGGTCTCTTGTGAGCAAATAAACCTGCTGTGCTGTGTGATTGGCACCCTTTGGGCACCACTGCAATAAAGATGAAGGAATATTTGTTTACATTTGAGTAGGAGATCAGAAACTCGCTGATTCTGACTCATTGCCACAGTGCTTAGATAACTAGGAACAGCCTTATCTTTTCTACTGCGTTTTCCAGCTGTTTTATTTTGGTTTTTTCTCTCCCCCTACCATGTCTAGGAGTTTTTGTGACTCTTAGTTCTTCTCTCTGTTTTTGCCTCCTTGGTCTCATTTACCTTCTTTTACTTTTTCCTACACACTTCACTTCCTCAGCTTTCCCTGTGGCTTGTTCTTCTTGATTGCTCATTGTAAGTCCTTCTTTTCAGGCTTGTCACCCTCTCAGGCTGTCTCAAGCCAGTCTTCCCACAAATAGAGTGAGAGTTGGAGACTTCTGGGCTGGAGAGGGGCACTATCAGGAAGAGAAATCTGGGACCCAGGGAAGTTACAAGACAGCAAGAAAGAGGATGGAGGAAAAGGAAGGCAGGAAGGGACACTCACTGGGATACAGGCAGCAAAAAGGAGAGGAAAGAAATATGTCAGGGAAGGTTGGAGGGGGAGAAAGAGATGGTAAGCTAGGGAAGTGCATACACCAGAGCAAGGGGAAGCAGAAGGATGTGAGAGAAAACATGCATTAGGAGACAGGAGAGAAGGGAGTTTTCATGGAGGAGAGTAATTAAAGGTAGAAGTACTCTTGCACTTAGGACTGAAGGGAAAGAAAGGGGAAAAAAAGGAATGAAAGAGCTTTAGTATCATGAAGTCCAACCATCAACCTAGAACCACAACCATGTTCACCATTAAACTATGTCCTCAAGTGTTAGATCCACATGTTTTTGAACACTTCCAGAGACCACTTCCCTGGGCAGTCTGTTCCAATGCTTTACAACTCTTTCTGTGAAAATTTTTTGTCTCATATTCAATCTAAACCTTCCCTAGTGCAACTTGAGGTTATTTTCTCTTGTCCTATCACTCGTTACCAGGGAGAAAAGACTGACCCCCACCTCACTATAACCTCCTTTTAGGTAGTTGTAGAGAGTGATAAAGTTACCCCTGAGCCTTCTTTTCTCCAGGCTAAACACCCCCATCTCCCTCAGCTGTTCCTCAACTTGTGCTCCAGACCCTTCACCAGCTCTGTTGCCCTTCTCTGGCCTTGCTCCAGTGCCACAATATCTTTCTTGTAGCGAGGGGCCCTGAACTGAACACAGTATCAGACCTCTAAAGGAGGAAGCCTGTCAGGAATGACAGTGCCTCACCATGACATTTACGGGGCCTCACTGTAGCTTGCAAGCCCTCACCTTGCTCTCCAGCACAGGGAGAGCAACACCAACCACTCTCTTGGCTTTGACCACTAGCTTGCCATACCCAAGAATGCTGCTCAGGCCTGTGTTTACCACCCCTTGGCCAAGCCCCACGAAGCCTGGGTGTAGACACAGAAAGGTCATACAAATTTGGACTTGAATGTTTTCCTACGCTCCTCCCACCAACTGCATCGAGGTTGCCAGAAGCACTGTTTGGACCAGGGCTTTCACAGGGGATGAAGGCATAATGGATCTTCCCAAATTAAGAAGCCAGAGACACAGGGAGATGGTGTCTTGCAGCTAAGTTGCAAGGTACCCTTCCACATCCAGACACCCAGAGACCTCCAAGCTCTGCCCTTCTGATACCCACCACACACAACTACCCTGGCAGCACCATGGAGGTGCCCTTGGGCAACTCCTCCACAAACTGAAGTTCTCTGGTCCTTTCTATATCATACACTCCTGCTTTCCAAAAACTGGTATTTCTTAAGCTAACTACCCATCCAGATGGTTGTATCCTTAACATCAGTACTGGCATATTGAGGCAAATGGACACAGATCTGGAGACATCCCTAAATGTTGAGTGCCCTCTATGTGCCTCTCACAGAATCAATGCTCTGCAGTGAATCTGAGGCATCCTGTCAATGCCAAACTGAGATGTCACACATCATCCCAAATGGAGGCTTAAGGGACACTTCTCAATCATGTGAGTCTGAGGTGCTTTTCTTGAAGCATCATCCATCTCCCTGGGACTGAGTAATTAACCTCAGCTGGTCCCAAAAGAAGCACCTCGGTCCCCTCCTGAGATGACCTGTCCCTACCTTAAAATGCAAAGGAATCTCAGCCTTCAAATTACTGTGGACAGGCACTGCTGAGTTATCCTAGATCCTCATAAAGTATCACAGGGACCTTTCTCACCCTACACCACTTGGGGTCTCCCTCCAAGTGATCCAACCAGGGATGGTCCCATCTGAAGTCAACAGAACAGAGCTTCCTGCATGCACTAAACTGTGGCAATGAGGAAAGAAGCTCTGGCAATGTGGAAAGTTGGCATTGTAGAGGACTCCTTATTTCTGTATTCAGTTTCTTCTCCCAGGTGAAGATAAGGCCCATATCTGAATAATCCTAATGCTGCACACTCTGTGCTGAGCACAGTCATATCCCCCCTGCAGATGTTAATCCCAGGTTTGTGGGTGGCAGTAGCAGAAAGACAGGTGCATGTTCTCTCTCTGCATGCAGATCCAGACTGAGCTAAGGGCTGGAGTTTGTTAATGCTGATGCTGTATATTAAGTTTCTAGGGGTGGAAATAGTCAGTTGTGCCAAAAAAATGTAAACAGTGCCAAATCATCCTCATCTGAATCAGGTGTCAGTGCTGCTGTACTGTGGCCAACATTGTACATCTGGGACAATCCTACCTTGCAGTGGAAAATCCCCCCACTTCCCACCATGAGGTCCCATGCCTGTATCATTTCAAAGCACATCTATGGGACAGCTGTATCTTGAGCCAGAGGGTGCAAAATGATGCTATTGTTTATCTATCTGATTATACCATTTTACTCTCACCATTGAAACAAAGAAGAAGCCTCTAAATTTTCCAGTTGCATAGCAGAGAAGCAGGAGAGACTGGCCTCAGGGGCAGATTCCCCACCAAGCAGTTCACTCCCTCAACCAAAAGTGAGAGACATAATTAACTAACAAGCCAAAAATCAGGGGGGAAAAGAATCTCTGCTGCTCCTGCAGCTGCCTGATGGTGAAAAGCAGCCATATCGATGACAGAAGGAGATAATCCACTGACAGCCGGTTATGCTAGTAAAGATAAATAAACACAAGCTATTTGATCCCCTCTAAGGGCTCCACGGTAGAAGGGGACTAACTTCCTATCCCTTAGCATTTTACAAATAGCAGAAAAACATTTGTTTCTGGGGGATAATTTCTTTCAGTTCTGGGTAAAGGTAGAATTGCTGAGGAGTGTGGTGGTCAGGAAATGGTTTTATGTATTTTGACATTTTCCTTGAATATTTCTCTAGATCTGTAGAGGAGGCATTTCTTCTCCATGAGGACATGTAGAGTTTGCGGTCTCTCATTTAATCCATCAAGGTTAATATCCAGTCTTCTCATCTCTGCCAGGAGGCATTCCTGAAAGAATTTTAAACTTTTGAGTGAATTCCCCAGAAATATTCCTTGATATAATTACTCTCTGGCCCTCTAAGTTCAGTTTTGCTCATACTGAAGCTCTAGAAAGCTGCAAGTATCCCAGGCAAACAAGGGAAGACATGGTTCATGTGAAACTAGGGAGTTAAAAATATATTTTGCCAAGTCTCAATATTATATTTAGTAGTGCTGTCGTTGCCATGGTCTAAGGATAAAGAAGGGCAAGTTGTGAAGGTAATATATATATTATGAAATCAACCAGTATTGCTGAAAAAAGACCAACAAGCTTTTAGGCACACAAGCCTTTCCTTAGGTCCAAACTGGAAGCTTCAGATTTCATACAGATACTTGTAAATAGAACTTCGTTGTTGTGTAACATGCATTGCTTCCTCTCTGAAGTGCTGTGCATAGGATATTTCACCTTCAGATGTTCCCTCAGGAATGAGGGATCTGCTGCTCTTCTAAGTTTAAATGGCTCAGGGAGAAGGGTTTGGAAAGAGTGGTGACTTTTCAGTGCCTGCCAGTAACTTCTGAGGTGGAAGCAAACCAGCCCCTGCAGCTCCCAGTGGCCAACCTTTTTCTCTTGAGTGCCTCAGCAGAACCAGTGGTACTTCACTCACATTCACAAAAGCATTTACAGACAGATGTGTTCATGTCTGGAAATAAACCCTCAAGACTCTGATGCTTTCTGAACTCTTCCCTCTTCTTTCTCTTCCTCTTCTTCCTCTTCTATGTAGCAGTGGCCCCTCAGTGGAAGCTGCTGTGTGAGTTGGCCCTGATCTCTGATCTCCACCTCTCCAGGGAAGAGGCCACCTGTGGATGGATGCACACTCACCACAGAGGCCGAGCAGGGCCACACCAGGCACCAGCACCACTGGGCAGTCCCCAGACTGGCTCCTGCCTAGCACTGGCTGCCTGGAAACAGTAGTGGAGACCAAGGATCAAGCTGTTTTGGTTTAGTAGGGACATGCAGTCCATTTCCTCCACAGCTTTCAAACAGCCCCTTTATGTGATTCCTCTCAGAACAGTGTTTTTATTAAAAGATAAACTGCAACTCATTCCAAAAAATGTGATATGAATGACAATGTAAGGCCTGTTTTCATTCTCAGAAGAAAAAAACCCAACCTACAGTACAAGAAGTTTCACTTTATTCAAGTGAAGAGCAAAGCCTGTATACCACTGGCACTCATGAATACAGAAGCCTCTTGCACTGATTTTTTCTCCTTCACTGAAATATTACTGCTTCCTTTATTCCTGAACTCATAAAAATGACAATACTGAAGAAGACCAAAGGTGGGTCATCTAGAGCAGACTTTCTCTGATAATGTCCCAACTCAGATGTTTAAGGGGGGCTGTAAGAAATGGGATATATCCAGAAGGATCTTCTCCCTGTGAGCCTCTGGCAATCAGTGGTAAAAGTGCTTGCTGAGTCAGATGTTGCATCCTTCAGTAGATTTGTTTCATGCCTTTCTGAACACATTTATACTATCAGGGTCCATGAAATCTTGCACCAATGAGTTCCAAATGTGATTATGCATTGAGCAAAAAAGTATTGCTTTTCATTTGTTTTAAACATTGTCTAATCATTTCACTCAGGACCACTTACTCCTGCAACTTGGTGGTGAGCGATCGCTCCCAATTTTCCTTCTCCACGCTGTTCTCCCTTTAGCAGGCCTCTTATGTTCCCTCTTCAGTTTTCTCTTATTTCATCTGAAATGCCCTAGTCCCCAGGTTGGTTTTTTTTCCTCAAGGTGATAGTTATTCCCTATCCCTTCTGTAGCCTTTCTAATTCTAGTGTATCTTTTTTGAAACAACATCCTTCAGCTTGCTCTGAGGAGGTGGGCGCATAGTGGCTTCATAAATAGACAAAATACAAACCCCTATTGAAATTGATACACTTTGGATAACTTCCAGCTCCTTGTTTAACTACCTAGCTGATGGCAAGCACTAAGTGAATGTTTTCAGGAGCCCCACTGATACTACCAGTGAGACTAAGGTAACCTGGAACTTTGCAATGTTTTCAAACTATCACAGGCTTTTATTCAAATTCCATATGGTGTTTCCAAGTCCACTGCAAGACAAACTAATTAAATTATGCCATGTTGTGATTGTCATGACTTGAAATCATGGCATAATCATATGAAGAAGATTATTCTGGGAGTTACTGAAAAACATCTGAAGGACAACATGGTTATCAGCCACAGCCAGCACAGGTTCATAAGGGGAAAGTTCTGCTTGTCAAACTCAGCTTCCTTTTGTAACAAGGTAACCCCCCTGGCTGATCAAGGGAAACCGGTTGAAGTAATTTTTTTGGATTTCAGTAAAGTTTTTGATACTGTCTTTCACAGCATACTTCAAATATCCAGCCCACAGCTGGATAAACACATCATGTGATGGGTGAGCAAGGTCAGGCATGAAGGGTTACAGTGAATGGGGTGACATCAGACTGGCAGCTGGTCACTAGTGGGGTTCTGCAGGACTCCATCGTGGGGCCAGTGCTGACCAACATCTTCATTAAAGAACTGGATGCAGGACTCAAAGGCATACCGAGTAACTTTGCCAGTGATACTAAAAATTGGAAGCAGCTGCTGACTCCCTGAAAGGCAGGGAGGCCCTGCAGAAAGACCTTGACAAATCAGAGGGCTGGTTATTCACCAGCCATATGAAGTTCAACAAGGGAAAGTGCCAGATTCTGCACCTGGTTTGCGACCACCCTGGATGTGTGGACAGACTGGGAAATGAAAGACTGGAGAGCAGTGCCACAGGAAAGGGACATGGGGGTCCTGGTTGATGGAAAGTTGGATCTGAGCCAGCAGTGCCCTGGCAGCCAGGAGAGCCAACCCTGTCCTGGGGGGCATCAGGCACAGCATCACCAGCTGGGCAAGGGAGGGGATTGTCCTGCTCTGCTTTTCATGGGAGCAGCCTCACCTCGAGCCCCGTGTAGAGTTTTGGGTGCCACAATATAAGAAAGACATGAAACTATTAGAGAGCATCCAAAGGAAGGCTGCAAGAATGATGAAAGGCCTTGAGGGGAAGCCTTATGAGGAGTGGCTGAGGTCACTTGGTCTGTTCAGCCTGGAGAAGAAGAGACTGAGGGGAGACCTCGTTGCAGTTACAACTTCCTCCTGAGGGGAAGAGGAGGGGCAGACGTTGATCTCTTCTCTCTGGTGACCAGTGACAGGACCCAAAGGAATGGCCTGAAGCTGTACCAGGGGGGGTTTAGTTTGAATATTAGGAAAAGGTTTTTTACCCAGACGGTGGTTGGGCACTGGAACAGGCTCTCTAGGGAAAAGGTCCCAGCACCAAGCCCAACAGAGTTCAACAAGTGTTTGGACAACATCCTCAGGCACATGATATGATTACAGGGGCTCTTCTGTGCAGGGCCAGGAATTGGACTCATTAATCCTTGTGTGCCCCTTCCAACTCAGGATATTCTATGATTCTATGATTTCCACTAGCCTAATAAGAGTTTTGAAAGAAAGAGTCTTTTCATTCTGTTCCTCCTAGTGAGAAAAAAAATACATTTATGCTTATGTGTACTCTTATAGGGAAGCAATGCCAATGAGATTTGTGAATTTATTGACATTATCTAACTGTCTTTTAGCTGAAAAGCACGATGTTGGTGTATCTTACCGTTATTAATCAATTTTGAACACAAAGAACACACAAACAGGTTTAATTGCCCAATTCCCTAAGTCTTGAGTGATATATTTTGCAACTTGCCTATCACTCAAACAACAGAAGACTTGAGTGGAAGATATTAAAATCAATTAGAAATAAAATATCTGTGAGGACCTCTCTCTACAAACATGTGTCTCTGAATTTATGATGTGGTAGCTATATTGTAAGACATGACTAAATAAAAAGGGCATTGTCTTGCTGTGCAGATGCCTCCCCTGTCCATCAGGTTTATTGACTTTTTTTTGATCTTTACTTTGCCCCTTCTCACTCTGTTCAAAACCCAGGCACATTAAACTCTGGATTATCCCAGAAAGCAGCAAGATGAGATAACAGTCAAAGCAGAAACCCAGAAACAGCCAAGGAAGCTTGGAGAAGGAGGTGTCATGCCACTGGGAAGGACTGGTGACTCCAGGGGCTGTGATGGCAGGGGTGCCACAGCTCCTCAGAAGATGCAATGCCGTGTGGCACGGTGCTGTGTGAGCGAGCCCATGCTAATTCAGCATCACTCATCTCAGGGGTATCTTTATCCATGATACACTTAATCCCAGATAATCTACAGGTGACTAACACTATTGTTAGGCCATGAAAACTCACTTTGAATACTGTTCTAGCACTGACCTTTCTGTCCACTGAGTCACTGTTAACTCTTATTCTTGCATGCAAAGCCAGGCACAGCTCTGCTCACAGATTCCCCTTCCCCATCCCTCCGTAACACTTGTTTCACATCTTATCTTTCCTTCCTTGTCCTGTGCCTATGCTGGGCTACTTTTCAGCATGGTAAAGTCAAGGCAACCTGTAATAAATACACAAGATTGAAGTAGTTTAATACTTCTCCAAAGTTACTACTTTTCTATTGCTTTCAAACACAGATACTCTTGCTACATTACTCTAGGACAAGATGCTGCTCAGCTGGTAGTCCCAAACTGGTGGGTCAAATATATGTTTAATAAAATAGAGAATTGCTTTTCAGATGTTCCATCCACTCAAACTTCAGACTGTTTATGTATCTAGTGATATTGAAGGGTTTAGGGGACAAATTTATGGAAATATTTTTGAAAACCACAATCGGTATTTATATTTTAAGTACTTAACATCCTGGAATTATCATCATCCTGTAGTTTTCCTTAGGTTCTCTGATTCCCTGCCTCTCCCCTTAGTGACCTTTTACATTGTATGTTCCTTGGGCTTTCGAGCAGACTTTGCTTTATCATGTCTCTCCTCAAGGTGCCAAAATGACCACTGACATCTAAAAGGACCTCCCTTCTACTGATATTGTATTGTTTATAGAAATTGACTTTTAATTTTTTTTTTATGTTGTTTGTCACTTCTGATTTCTGTCTATGTGGGAGGCTGTTGAGATGTCTATATGTCTGCAATACATCCTAGCAGCTGCTGTCTTGGTCTGTAGCTCATGCCCTTGGTTTACCACTCTGCATTTCTATTTGCTTATCAGGTTAGTGACACACCAAAATGCTTCACTACAAAAGTTGTCATTTCCTTTCAACAGTCCTTGAAAACATACTCAGTGTTTTCATTTCCATCCAGTTTTCCAATTCTACATTTTTTCCCTCCAAGTTCCTCAGAAATAGAAGTGAGAGAATTCTTCTGAGAGCATCTAGAAAAGGGAGTTTTGATGGAGACTAGATATCCCTAATCACTAATGGTCCAACAATTGCCAGCTGAAAAACTTGGTAGGGTGACCAACATTACAACAAATCATCTTGAATTAGGGGGCATTATATTGTTTAACAGAAAGGACAATGAGTCAAAACCAGTTTCTTTTATCTGATAATGGAACTGCAATTGCTCCTAGGATACTTCAGACTGCTGGCTTAAAAATGAGGATCCTTTCCCTGGACCATTTGCATCTTGGCACACAATCTCTAGCTCATTGTGATTCTAAACAGTGTACAGGATCCGAAACCATGCTTAGTCAGCCTGGCCAGCCACCTGAGAGCCATGAGCAATGTCCCCTTTATGACTGCTCACTTCTGCTTAAGGAGGAAAAAAAAAAAGGCAAGGGAAACCATTCTTCTTGACTTCCAGAGACAGTATCACTCATCAGATCTTCCTTCAGTATGGAAGCAGCAACATCACCAGCCTCTCTGAAAGCAGATGCACCTTCAGAAGAAGAAAGCAATAGCCTGTGAAAGGTAAAAAGCTCTCTGGCCTCCCCTAATTGCAGATCTTATACAGAAGTACTGGTGGAAATAGTGTTTTGCTGGAGGTCAGATTAGATAAGGAGCTGACAACCTTCCTGAGTTTACATACGGAAACCTTAGCAAGACTGAGAGCCTAAGAGGGAAGCCAAGGAAGAAGAGCTCTGGGAGCTGCTGGCAGATATGAGAAAGTGTTGAGTCCTCACAGGTCCCCCACGCTCTCTGCTGCAACAGGCCAGACTACCCCCTCTGAGCTATGGTCCTCTACTTTCTGTGTGAAGTAACCAGCATCCCTGGTAAGCAAAGCAGTAAGTGACCAGGGGAAGAGACAGCAGGATGGAGTCATCCTTTTAAGGCTAACCTCAGAAGAGCTTGAAAACCCACTACAGACACAATGCAGTGCTGACAGGCCTTCCCTGGCTCAGCTGCTGAGGGCAGCCTGGAGAATATGAATTTTACAAAAGCAACAGGGCAGCCTGAATGCTGAATTACTTTTACTGGAATATAGATCCTGGACAATGCATTCCTATGACTGTTTTTAGCTCATCCTAGCTGCCTCCCAGGCACAGCAATCCAGGAGAGTGAGATTTGCAGCTGCACCACTCCTGGCTGGACCAACTGACAGCTGACAAGTAAGAAAGTAATTTGGGGATGAGACAGGGTAAGCAGGGGTCTGCTTCATTGGCTGCTGTAAGCAACAACTCCTGTGTAAGACAATAACCCACAGTCAAAGTCAGAGGTTGTGTTAAGCAATGCAGTTTCCACTTAGGCTGATGTCCTTAATGGCAAATGCCTCATGCACATCATGTTTTGAGGATTTGGCCCCAACTGGTGGTCTAAACAGTCTGGTTAATTTTCCTTATCATCTGGAAGTGAGCGATGTCCTATCCTTCCCTGACCTGGGAAGGGGAAGATATTTGCTTATAGAAGGCACTCTTTGCCTGGATCCTGCTGGAGGGATAACCCTGTGTTCAAACACTGATGAGAAAGACAGATTCCCAACTGTTTTCTTAGGCTGGGGTACGTCTTGCCTGAAATGGTCTTATGGCTTTCATTTTTAAGCTGCACAGGCTATCTCCCCTCTTAGTTGCAGCCATCTAGCATTCCTGCCAAAAGTACAGTGAAAAACAGCAATAGGCAAGTAACTAATTCTTGGTTTAGTTTCTAAGGTAGTTCGGTTGCTGAAAAATAGGGGAACAGAAATGCAATGTGGCTACTCCATTGTCAACCTAACCTGTGACCTGTCCGTGCACTTGCTGCTAATTCCTTTTAACACAAGTTGCTAGAAGACTGTTTCTGCAGATTAACTCATATCTTCTCAGATTTTGTTCTAAGTTTTCTCAGCAAACAGCACTGCAAGATGGGCTGGCTACAACAAAGCTAGCATGTTATGATGTAACTTTTTACTTTGAACACTTGGTACAATAATTATTAGCTATTATTCTTGAGATGCCCCTGCATTAATACTTTACATGGACTGTGCTTCTTTCTCTGAAATTCTCCCAAACTGATGAAATAGCATTCAAATGAGAAATAAAATCTAGGAGCTGCTTATAAGTTCTCATCCAATCCTGTTGACTTCTGTGAGTTTTCCATAACTTTGATAAGGCTTTGGATTTGGCTTGTACTTCTAAGTGCTCTTAGGAAAAAAACTAGGCAAAGGGGACTGGATGATGATCCAGAGTGATGTGATCAAGCAGAAAGTGGAAAACCCAGACAAACTGAACCATGACTTTTGATAAGCAGCACAAACATCACATTCAGAGGCAGAGGTGTGTGGGGCAACTTTGTGCACAAAGACTCAACAAGCAAAGGAGGATTTTTTTCTCTAAGCTTCTAGCAAGATTTCCTTTCACTGAAAGGAAATCATGGTAGATATTTCCATTTGGAGCCAATGTACAAAACCACTCAGTTTATTCAAATATTTAGCTGTGCATCTGATGATACCATTGCTTTCCATTTTGTACATGAAACCACTTCTCGTGCTACTAGAAGGTGAATTCTTCATATACACAAATGGGGGCCTTTTTTGCTGACGTGGAAGGGAACCTAAGTAGCAGAGAGGCAGGAACCACTTCTCTTCAGCACTGCAAATTTAAACAAAGGAGTAGTGCATGTGCACAGATTTTAAAGGAAAGACTTCTGGCATGTCTGTGATAATCAAGGTCTGTGGCTTAAACTGCTGAGTTCAGGCTGGTTAATGAGAAGTCCAGTGCAACACGGCAATGTGTGCCCACAGCCCAGAGAGCCAACAGCATCCTGGGCTGCATTGAAAGCAGCATGGCCAGCAGGGTGAGGAAGGGGATTCTGCCCCTCTGCTCTCATGGGACCTCATGAGAAGCTGGAGTGCTTTGTCCAGCTCTGTGATCCCCAACATAAGTGATGTGGACCTGCTGGAATGAGACTGGAGGAGTGCAGTGATGATCAGAAGGCTGGAGCAGTTCTCATGTGAAGACAGGCTGAGAGGGCTGGGGCTGTTCAGCCTGGAGGAGACCTTATAGCAGCCTTCCAGTACCTAAAGGGGGTCTACAAGAAAGCTGGAGAAGCACTTCTGACAAGGGCATGTAGTGACAGAACAAGGGGTAATGGATTTACTCTGAAAGAGGGTAGGTTTCAATTATATGTTAGAGATTCTTCACTGTGAACATGGCGAGGCACTGAAACAGGTTGCTCAGAGAGGCTGTGGGTGCCCCATCCCTGGAAGTGTTCAAGGCCAGGTTGGATGGGGCTCTGAGCAACCTGGTCTACTGGAAGGTGTCCCTGCCCATGGCAGGTGGGTGGAACTGGACAGCCTTTAAGGTGCCTTTCAACCTGAACGATTCTATGATTCTACAAAAATGGTTTGAGCCACTCTACCTTGCTGTGACCCAGAGATCACTGTGGGCAGTGTGTGAGATACTCATCATTGTCTGAGTTCTAAGAGAAACCATGACAAATTTCTGTGTGCATCTACAGTAACTGCTGATGATTATTTTTCCTTTGAACTTTGTCCAAAGTTCATCTCTAAAAAACAAACTTTAGGTTGTGTGTATTGACTCCTCAACAAAATAAACACTTAAATCACTCATTCTAGATTCTTTCAACTTGCTTGTTAACCAGAAAAGATAAAAAACAGTAAAATAAACAGGCTTTACTCATTTATTTTTCTGGTGCCTCTATCAAAAAAATCTGAAGGACAAAAGCAGCTCTGGTCTGATTGTTTTCAGAGTAAGCCGACTCCTCTTCTTGCTTCAAACTAACTGAAGGTAAAATCAAAATCCAGGCTGTCTTGGCTGTAACACTTGGCCTCTACAGCTTAAAGTGCTGGTAGTAAAATTTTCGTGGAGGAGGGAAAATCTGAGTATTGGGGCTGGGATTTCCAGGGGGGTTTAAAAATTGGTTACGGATTTGAGATTGGAGGGCTAAGGAGGGAGGGGGCTGGGCGGTGCCCCAGCCACAGGAGAAATCACAGCAAACTAAAAGCTGATCTGACAGTAACAGAGCTGAGCCCAGGCTCACTTGATCCATTCAAAGGCTGTAGAAGTAAAGCAGAAAGAAGTATAAAATGCAGAAATATATTTATTAGAAATGGTGTAATATGTAATATCTTAGTTATATACTAATCATAACACTTCTTGTCACAGTTGGACATGTTGAAAAATCTACTGTGATGGCTGCTAGATTTTTGGTAGTCTTGTGCACGTGACCTTATCTGATATCCCACGAACTGTGCACTTATCAGCAACTATTTGATGAGCATCCAGATATAATTTCTGTGGTTTTCTTTCCTTTGTACTCTGCCAACCCTGCTGTTTAGTATCATACCTGGCTTGCAAAAAAGAAAAAAAAAAAGGCAGACTCCCCCTCCCCCCCAAAAAAAAAAAGGGCAGACGA
>VZRX01008224.1:19224-31008 GCA_013398075.1 Notiomystis cincta
AAGATGAAATGGTCTGAAGAGAAAATAGGACTAGAAAAAAACTTATGCTAGAAGTAACTTTTTTTTCATAAACAGAAAAGACACAAGTCTTCTTACTGTATGACGGAATACACAGGAATGCATATAAATGAAAGATATTTGTCCATCTTCAATTTGCAAAAGAGGGGTTTTTTAATACTTATGTGTAAGTGAATTATTGACTTACAGCTACCTATTTTTGTAACCCTAAGAAGTACAACCGTAAGCATATATATTTGTTTCATAGATAGACAGATAGGAATGCACACTCCCATTTCAAATGTAGCAGTGAGATAAATTGAGAGAGCAGAACTGTGCTTCTCTGCATATGCTTACTCAGCAGCCAGATTGTAATCTATAGCTTAGAAAATGTATTTAACAAGACTAAATTAAACAGCAACCCTTGCACTGCATTTTTTATTTCAATCCCAATTAATACACTGAACGTCAGCATACAAGATGGCCATATTTTCATTATAGAGGAGCTGGTTTCAGTGCACAATATCAGTTCATGAACAGAAACTTTTCAGAAGCACATGTTGGTCTTATAACTAACCTTTGGAAAGATTTCTCACATTCCAGATGTAAGGTTATGTCAGTGAATAAAAACATGCAATAAAAGAAAAATAGTGGCTTAGGGTGCATCTCTGGAGTACTCAGTATTCTGGTGATACATTACTACTGATAGATTCCTCCTTTTTATATTTGGATTCCCTAATTCATGGTGGAAAATTTCCCAAAATTTTCAATGCTTTCTAAACCTGGAATAGAATTTCATTATTAAAAATATTCAAACCAACATATCCTTGGATACATGCTTTCCTCTGGGCAATGTTACTAAAGTATGAGCATTCCTTGGTCCATACCTATACGCAAAATAGAATGATTTCTCCACTGATATAGAGGAAGTGGGTAAGATTAAAATGTCTTATTATTTTTTAAAAAGTGTGTATACCTTGGGGGAGAGGAAGAGGGTTCAGATAGACAGTCTTCTGCCTGTTTTCTTTTCTTTCTCTCATGCAGCAACTTTAATTATTTTAATCTTGTGCATATAACCATAGCTTTATTTCACTGAAAGATCTTTGGAACAAGGCAACACACTGTGGGAAATGCTGTGGTGAAAAAGATTACCACTCACTTCTGAATGATTTTGGTTTGTGCGCTCTTTGTAGTGAAAATTGTCTTTTCCACCTGTTTCCAATAAGGACAGTTACATTGCATTGACTTCAGAACACATTAGATCTGAAATGAAATAAGATCTGAAATAAAATGAGCAAAACCTCAGTGAAAGAAAACAAGCCAAGGAAGAGTGAATGTTCTACTCAATATGATGCTTGGACATTTCTCATAACAAAGAGGCAGTGCTTTAAAGATCATTTAGTCCCAACCTGCCCTGCCACGGGCAAGGGCATCGTCCACTAGACCTCAAGGTCTTATCCTACCTGGCCTGGAACACTGCCAGGGATTTGGCATCCACAGCCTGCCTAAGCAACCTGTTCCAGTGCATTACCACCCTCAGAGTAAAGCATTTCTTCCTAATATTAAGCCTAATTTTCCCCTCTTTTGGTGTGAAGCCATTACTCCTTGTCCTGTCACTACAGTTCCTGATGGAGTCCCTCTCCAGTCTCCCTCCAGGCACCCTTCAGGTACTGGAAGGTGGCTATGAGTTCTCTACACAATTATAATATCAGCATGCATAATACATTTATGGGTTCCCTTTAAATGATATTCCTTGGGTTGTACGGAGGTGAAATTTGGTACCTGATGAAATTTGTGATATTTCAAGATTTACTATGTGCAAGATGATTTGCCAATGAAAAGCAGCATTATTTCACATTAGAAATGTTAAAAAATCAAATTACAGTACCTCTTTTCTTTATGAAAGTTTTTAGGCTAATAGGGGTTCAGTAATATCATTCATTAACACTTTCTCTATTACCAGTTTTAAGGGTATTGATTTGTCTCAGTCCTTAAATTGTAAAGGCAACTGGGACAGCAATACATTTAAAACAGAAAAAAATGAAAAAAGTAAAATTAAAAAAAAATTCTGAATCATTTTATTAAACTCCAGCCTGATACTTATAACCCAAAATAACTGTTCTACTGGCTGGGTAAGGAATGGGTTTTACTTTTATTTAGAGGCCAAATAAAGGCAGCCTAAGAAAAAAAACCAGTCAGATCCTATAATGAAATTTACATTTTAATGAAACTATGAGCACATTATTTTTCCTATCATTAATAACCTTCCTTTTAATGAATTACAAATCAAGGTCATGCAACAAAAAACCTCTTCACAAATCATTTCCTTCTGCTTGAATGGCAGAAACAAAACTAAAGTAAACATGCAACTTTTTTCTTCATATGCATTTTTCATTATCTTAAGTTTTTAGTTACAGACTACTATTCTGGTCTTAATCCTTGCAAAACTGTTCTAGAAGAAAATGAAAATCAGCAGGAAAACCATCATAAATATCCACTTTAAGATTATCCTTTACTCCTTGGCTTCCTATTTGTACCAGTCTCAAGGTTAACAGTGATGTGGGATGTCCTCTAATGTCCTGCCCAGTATGGGTGCTTTTAAAGTAAATCTAACCTCAGCAGACCCTCACTCAGCCCTTTCAGACTGTTTTTTTCTGTATCTTAAGAAATATTTCTACTTTTATTTAAATTTCAAGTAATATTGAGTCTTTTAGGAGTTATAAAGGAGATACAAAGACAAATTTAGGCAGTTACCCAGAGTTGCAAGTGGACCAAACAGAGCTTGAAGAGCTATTGCAAAAATTAAAACAGTAGAGAAATATATATGAAATTTAGAACAGTAAGCACATTCCTGCTTTGAAGTGTGTAGTTTCATGATTGCTTGAATAAATATTAATATATATGGTTATTACAGCCTCTCTTTTAGAAACTGCCTATTTTCTTAGGATTCAGTACTTCTAAGGGAAAGATCTGTAATAACAAGTAATATAACAAACTAATATTAAAGTGCAGCTTGAATTAATGAGTCACAGTAGAACCTAAACAAATTATTTTCTAATAAACAACAAATAAGAATATGTGCAATTGTTTTGTTGTTTTAAGTATATTTGTAAATTTATGTCAAAGATCAATTCTGAATTGATTTTAGACCATTTTTTTTACTACTTTTCTAAAAAAATATTTCAGACCTAAATTATGGGTATATTGCAAGGTGTATCTTTGTAGAGCTAGTTAAAACCAGTAAGAACCTTATACCTATCAGGTCAAAGATTTCCATAAATTCTTCCATATTTAACAAAGTTTCTAATTGTTGACTCCATTATTTTTTCAAATTAAATTTATTTTCCATTACTATTTTCAACAGAAATGCTGAAACACTCCATGCAGAGAACCTATGAAGTATTTTGGGAATTGTATTTTGCTATACTTTAGGATAATTGTTCAAAATTAAAGATCTTTGCCTGTGAGTAGTAAGTAGTGTAGATTTTACTAAAGTCATAAGCATGAAAAAATTCCAAGGTTAGCAAAATACAACTGTGACTGATTATTATTACTTAGCATCTTTCAGGTAATTGACAACTGGTAGCCTGGATATCAAGAAAAAGGAAGGCATTCACTTAATTCTCTCATTAAACTTAGCAGAACTGGAAAAGCTTTCAATGTGCATGCAAATATAGATGAACTCATTTTTAACCAGGTATTTCCCAAACACCTGCCAGAGCTCAGAGAAAATTTTAGAAGATTTGAGCTTTTCATAACAGATTTCAAAAATGAAGTATTTATGGCCATATGAAGTCTCCTGCTGTTGTCACTAACACAATTGCAAAATTATGTATTTAGAAAAACAGAGATTTAAGTTAAATATCAAAGTGAGATCACGTGGAAAACAGATGTCTGACAGCTCTGAAAGAAACGTTAGAAGGAGGAACCTGAGGGCAAATTTTCATCACATTTATTTAGACAGAAGTTGATTTTAGTGACTTAGTTTGTTACTAATGCAGAATAGCCTTACATTATGTGGTGTTCATTTAAGGTCTTAGAAAAAGTTTGAATTTTACATATCCTTTGGAAATCACAATGAAAACATTTTACAGAATTACAAAATAAACCTCAAGAGCCTTCAGGTCAGTCATTGTCCTTTGGCTGATTTCTACATCTCTTGAATGATTAGACAGCTGATTAATATATTCAAGTAACACAGGTTAGAGCTCTCTACCTTAACCCATAATGCTAGAATTTCTACTAAACCAGCTTATCATTCCTTCTTGTATGAGACAGTTTTCATTAACCTGAAAACAGCAGCTGTCGCTTCTTAGACTTTTTAACTCTTCCCTTCATGAGTTCTTTTCAAATAAAGTTGATGTCATTAAGTGAGAGAGAATTGCAGAGAATTTATTGTATTTTAGAAAACAATCAAAATAAACTTCAGAGTACTTTTATATGAAATAATAACCTATGGTTTTCTTTTCATCATGAAGGCCCTTTAGATCAGTGGCCATACTGTTGAGAGGTGTCTGTATGAGATTTATTATGTGAGAGTAAATACTCAGAATTAGTTATATTAATCCATGTTGTTTTGCTGTTATACATCCATAACAAAAACATGATACATAATTACATCAAATCCGAGTAGATACCAGTTTATTTTAGCTGAGAATCTCAACCTTAAAGAAAAGAAAATAATTTTTGGGCTGTTTGCTTATCCATTTTTAATTTATGTTGTTTAATAATGCGTCCCTTTAAAATACTTTACACACTAGCTCTTTTGCAGGCCCAGCTATATTATCAGCTTTTGATTGGAATATAAACTCAGGCTACTCTGTATGAACAATTTAATTCCACTTTATGTTTACTACTGTACCAGTCTTTATCATCAAAGAGTTTATATTGTGATATATCTTGATCAGAAAACATTTAACTCTCGTGGATGCGATAAAACACAGTCACAGGGAAATCATCCCACTAATAATGTGTATCTGTTCATAGATTATTTTGCAGTCTATCACATTTACAGATGTTTAAACACTTTTAATGGACTGCTACTTTAAAAAAATCTAAGTGAGAAATCTCAGGGAATTCTTGTCAAGTATTCAATGTTACTACCCTGTATGCTTACATAGATTGACCTTTTGGTCCTGGAGACATCCTGTATGAAAAAAATTAAAGATTTAAAATTGAAAAAACAGGTCAATCAAGAAAAATCACGTCAGACATATGAATGACAGAGCAGTCACATCCTTTTCAGAAGACTTTGAGTTGAAGTTGCTCAAAGAGGATTGCAACTACTAGGGGCAAGTATCAAATATACATTCCTCGTGCATGTTCTTCAGTCTGGCCCTTTTGGCCTGAAACAAGAAACTCAACCAGAAGAGATCTCCTTTAGACACGGAATAGATAATGCCATCTAAATGATGATACTTTTCAAATACAGAACAAAAAGGAAAACTAGCATGAGTTTTTCTTCTTTTCATGTGTTACTTTTACAGATTTATCATTTCCAACAAGCTTCTTACTTATAATATTGTTATAAAGGAATTAATGCATTTTCTGCCACTGGCCTTGCTAGTTCATTAAATGTCTCTTGAGCTGATAATGCACATATACATACACATGCATACCACACACATTAATGTCTTAACTGCTGTCGCTTCTCTACTCTCTTATGGAAACAACTTTACAGCTTCCTTTTCATCTTTTCTTTTTTTTTTTGCTATGGAATTATGACTTTTCAAATGTCCAATAGATACCTGAAGAGATTTTCCAGTAATATGTTTTCTTCTCCATCATCTTTTTTTATCAGAGAAAGTTACAGGATTTCATTGCTTGAATCTTAAGACATATTAGCCAACCTATTTAAGAAAAACAAAGAATAGTGGCCAAAAGATTATATTTTTCACTACAGTTCCTGAAATCTTTATGTAATTATATATACTGGCTTAACATGAAAGGTTCCAAATCTGTTATGTAGTGATTAAGCTTAAAAATTCAATTTATACAATGCATATTTTTCAGGGAAGTATTTTTTTGGTAGAGTTTGTAGACCAATTGAGATGAATTACAGTTTGAACAGTTATCTTCATGGAAATCTGCTCTTTTCAGTTCAAATAAACATTTTATTAATATATATCTTCTATCTTAACAATCCAAAAAATTCTTCATGCCTTCAAGCTGTGAAATAATAGGAATTAATTTGACTAATTATTACAAAGTCTCTTTCACATCTATGCACCCCATCCCATATTTTGTGAATTCTATATTGTATTCTCAATTCACTATACAAGGTCTTGGGTTTGATTTTTCAGTACAGATACTGGCAAGAACATAAGATACATAACATGATGTGTTTGTAAAGGAATAAATATTTCACCTTGTAAAATAAATTTTTCAATGAATCTGAATGCACCAGACTAGTTTAAGTCACTGGTGGATACAATAGAATAAACAATTTCTCCATATTACCACTAATGAAATCAGCAATGAGAATATTTTGTTTATTTTTAAAGAGTTAATAAACAATAGTGAAGTGAGAAGCATTAGTTGTTAATTTTCAATTTCTGTCATGCAAAAAGTACATTTCCTCAAGTTATATTAATTTGTTTCAACTGTAGTCAGAAGTCATGTGTATGCATATGTATTAACACTTCAAAATCTGCATTTCATTTATCTCTGTACCATTTCTGAATTCCATCAGGTTTATATAATTTATGTGTGTGTGTAACATTAGTACTTCACTTATGTACAACTCATACAGAGAGAGACAAAAATATGTTTTTGAAATATGCTTTTAAAATATATATTTTCAACTGTTATCCTTCATTTTAGTAAGTTTCAAGCATGCTATATCTCCACATCAAAAGGAAAAAAACCCCAAGATCGCATGCTGGGATACAAGAGTTGGCAAGGTTTATTTTAGACAGTATATATGGAAAGAAAGCCAATCTGAAGAAGGAAGTTATGAAGAAGGAAGGAGGGAGTGGAATTTCAGCAATGCCTGAGCAAAGCAGCTATATGGTCAACTCTATGGCCTTGGAAAAATCCATGAGTGACTTTTGGGACAGCAGCCTGAAAAAGTGGTGTTTCTGAGAATAGGCAAATAGTCTCCAGCTGTTTCATTCTTTTCCTGTTCATGAGTGTATCTTCTTGGCAGGATAAAAATTGTATCACTATACTCAGTCACCTCTTTCTGACACCAAGTAGGATCTCCTCATTTCAGCTCGTGACTTGGATAAATCCAATCCAAAGTATTTTCTGGGGAAAAAAAATGCTATCTAAAGACATGCTTCTGTAATTTTTTTTTAGATCACAAAATATAAAGGAAGACTCAACTATTTTTGTTTATTTTATCCTTTCAGGTACTTTAGGCAATATGATCAAGTATATATGAAAAGGGTTTTTTTACTCCAACTTAAACTCATATAACGAACGTTTAATTTGTGGTTACTTTTTAACTCTAATACATCTTCTCCCTTTCCTTTTGTTCTGCTTCATATGGATACTGGAACTTTTCACTAGGTTTTGCAATTCCCTATTCACCTTCTCTATGCCATTCATTCTTAAAGAAGTTTTATGAAATAATTGTGCTATCATTGCAAAGAACTGTTGTATTTAGCCTGCTTTGTATGGAAATTCTACTACCTTTCTCATTACTGCTGTCATACTACTTTTAGCCTTTTCTAGTTTTATGAGATTCTTTCTAGCCCAAAATTCATGCAATAGTCAAGGTGTGGATATATTACAGTTATAAACAGTATTGTAATAAAGATAGCCAACCACAATAAAAAGGATGACAAGAAAGTCAGCCTTTTCTACTTAAATATGTATGGCATATTTGAAAAGAACAGATAAATGTATTATGACAAAGTTATAAATTTATCATTTGGAGAAGATGTGGCTCCAAAAGAAACGGGCAAAGCAAGTGAATTGCAGTCAAGTAATTTTTAGGTGTTTATTTATGACTGCTACATGTCAAACTTAGTTGATAAAAAATTTGAAATTATCCCATTTCACCTAAAAATTAAGTGCATATATTTGACTGCTCATTATTAAAACTGGTCAGCATTTTTTGAATTTTTTATTTCTTTTGACAGAAAAATTCTTATTTGAAAGCCAGATCTTAAAGAAAAAAAATATATAATCCCTTCGACTGGATTTCTGAACAAGACTGCAAGGGCACACAGAAAAGCAGAAATATTCTTAGCTCAGTTGTTAGGACTTTCATCAGAGATCCACTGTTGGATCCAGCTTGCTATCTAAATCAATTAATCCTTTCTATGGGTAACCTTGAGCAGAGGTCTGGCCACACTGTAGGCTGGAATATCTTCAAACGTGGAACTAGGACAAAAAGCTGATTCATAACCATATTTTACAGCACACACCAAGAACATAATTAAATTTTGAGTGACTGATAAGTCTCAACAGTTTCAGGATTTTTTTTTGCAGAATTTTTCTCTTTTAGCTGTCCTTGCATTTGTGATATATTACTGATACTGTACAAGGAAACTGTAGTGTCCCAATGCCAGCTACAGTGAGCAGAGACAGTGCACTGAATTCAGGCTGTCAGTAAAAGTAATATGCATATTCATGTTAAGCTTCACAATCACTTTGGTCTTCTCCCTACTTAAATATAAATTTGACAACGCAGATTAGAGAGTCATTTCCTTCTCTGGAGATTTGTACTATAATGATCAGTAGCTATATTGTACTCTAGCTGATGTTTGGGCAACACAATTTCCTCCTGACTGGCAATCAACACACTCCCCTGGGGACAAGGGAATTCACTAGAAGAGCTTGTAGACATATGGAGTTTAATTTTTAATTTGTTTATGTCTGATCATCTATCGGTAAATATCACAAATTACGAAAATCCCATAATTAGGTTGATTTTCCTTAAAAACAAAAAAGCAAAAATCACAAGGGTAATAACATCCTTTTTTAAAAAGCCAGAATGTTTTCTTCAAGTCATTCTGTAGGAAATGTCGTTTTCTTTTATGGAATGAAATGCCAATTTTTTTTAAGATATGGCTGTCATGAATCCACATGACTGACAGTTTCTAGCACAATTTATATCAGTTACAGTACCAAGACTGAAAGCTTTTATTATTTGTAATCACGCAGAATACTATTTGTCTTAGAAAGACATCTTCAACTGCACACTAATAACAAAGACAGCAACAAACACAAGTCACTTACTGGCACACTGATAGAGCTGCTCCGCCTTTACTTATCTGCACATTTTTCCATGATTTAAAGGTTATATCCTAAAGGGGCTCTTAGATGAAGATAGTCAATATTTTCAGAAATGCTTACAATTATTGCATAATAACAAGAAAAAAAAACCAACCCACAAACAAACACAAGTAAATGAAACCACAGGAGGACTGGGACGTTTCTCAATGCATTTTGCTTCCCATTATTATTGCAGAAAGCAATTTTATTTTGCTTTTGCTACCTTTGGAAAAGTCGTTGACATTAGATATTTTTAAGGATAAAAAGGGAAAAAAAGGAAAATGAAGAAAGTGTTTATTATGTTTTGAGTCACTTTATATCTCATTTGATCTACCAACTGTAGCTCTAACCTTTACTTGTTTTAATTTCTCAGAGCTTGTGGTTTTGGATGTCACACTTTACCTGGTGACTAGCATTATCAGCTTCTCACCTCGTGCTGGCTGGAACACCTGAGACATCAGAGAATTTTAACAATTTCAGCAGGCAAACAAGGAAAAAAACACTGAGCAAACAAGAGCAAAAACACTGAATTGCCTGAAATATTCACGTCCTTAGTTTGCAGAAGGAAAATGGTTTGTGGCTTTAGGATAGATTGTTGTGAATATAAGGATGAAGTGAAGTAGCTGAAAAGTCATCCTGATTAATTTGGAACATACTTCAATAATTTCTCAGCCACAAACAGAGCACCACTTGGAAAATCAATAGAAGAGAATATGTCTTTAGGAATATGTATAAAATTATTATTAAATTCATTAGAGATGTGTCCTGTTGTGGTAAGGGCATGCTTTTTTCCCCAATACATAAAACTGCCTAATCACCTGTAAATCTGAAGTGGCCAAGCATGTTGACATGGTCAGTGGTTGACATGAAGGCCAGTGGTATCCTGGGGTGCATTTGTAAGGTCTTTCCCAGCAGGTCAGTGGGGGTGATCTTGCACTTCTACTCAGCCCAGGTAAGGCCACATCTGGGTTCTGTGTCCAGTTCTGGGCTCCTCAGTACAAGAGAGACATGGAGCTCTTCTAGAGAGTCCAGTGGAAGGTGACAAATATGATTATGAGGCTGGAACATTCTCTTATGAAGAAAGAACTTCTCTGTTTCCTCTTCTCCAGGATAATGCACTACAGCCTTTGTGATACAAGACCTATTATATTTTTTGTGTCTTGAAATGTCTTATTCAAGAAAAATCTATAATTATTTCATCAGATAATAAAGCTTAATGACCTGTAAAAATAACTGTCAACTTATGACTGGATAAATAATGTCTCTTTAGAAGATTGGCATTTTGTTGTAATCATATTCTTATACCTCATCCCACTATTAAATTACTTTGAAGACCCACATAAACTAAATTATTTGTCATTCAATTTCTATTAAACCTTCTTTTTAAACTCTTCAAAACTTTGGTGAAATGGATGAACTGACCAAAGTAGTTTAGTTCCAGAAATCTATTTAAATGAAAGATCTGTTTTATAAATATTCAGAGAATCATAGAATGGTTTTGGGTTGGCA
Source organism: Notiomystis cincta (assembly GCA_013398075.1). Lineage (NCBI taxonomy): Eukaryota > Metazoa > Chordata > Aves > Passeriformes > Notiomystidae > Notiomystis > Notiomystis cincta. The sequence continues at coordinate 29,956 of VZRX01008224.1, forward strand.
AGGACCTTAAAGATCATATAGTTCCAAACCCTGCTGTGGGCAGAGATACCTTTCACTNCACATGGTCTATCCCTCTGATCTACTTGACAGTCTTTCTCTGGGCTCATACCAACAGGCCGATGTCCTTTGTGTGCTGGGAAAATTGGCACAGTTCTATGACAAAAGGTAAAGTAACTCAGGCAAAACCCACACTGAGACACTGGAGGTTTCTTTTGTGGAGCATTCAAAATGCTGTGAAATTTGATTGCAAAGTAATTGCAATGTAATTACATTTTTAAAATAGAAATATATTTAGTAGTTTACATCCTTACAGCTATCAGTTTTCTTGGTTTGAGACAAGTTAGGAAGAGACGTCCTGAAATGAACGTCTCCTCTAAAGAAGGCAGGTTTTGGCACTCCCTCCCCTCACCACCATGACAGGAATTTCTTGGTGGAAAGTGAAAAAACCTGCTTACTTAACAAGCAGNAAGCAGAGATGTACTCCCATGATGCAGAGCTGAGTACGGGGGATGTGTGTGAAACTGCACAGAAAGAATTCCTCTGGCTCCCCATCTTCCCCTGGGCAGAGCTTAAAGTTACAGGACCCATGTCTGGGCATAAAGCAAATGACAGGGGATACAGTATCATAAAGTCACCCCAAGATACCAGTTTATGATATTTTTGTGCCTTTTTTTTTTTATGTGGCTAGAACAACTTTGGGGCTGCACAGTGTTGTGAATGAGTGGTTAGGCCATTTAAGGGATCATAGTCAAAGGCATTAGCAAAAGCAGTTTTTAATAAAAAATTTTGAAAACATGACTTAATAAAGTGCATACAAAGGAAAGTTGGATCAGAATAAATTTAAAATTATTTTTATGGGTACTGAGGATATGAAGGATAACAGAGCAAAGGTGTTCTGTAAAATGCATGACCAAAAAAGTTATAACATTTAAAGTCTTGTTTTCAGATATTCTTAGAGAAGAGATGATTCTCTAGCATGGGAAGGTGGCAGATATACAAAATTTTCATCAAGCTCTGCAGTGCTGTCCACAGAGTATCATGAAGAAATTGTGC
>VZRX01008224.1:45403-56261 GCA_013398075.1 Notiomystis cincta
GCTACAGGGGCACAGCTGGCTCTCCAGGGGCTTCAAGGGAATCTCAGCCTCTGGTGCCTCTCCTTCTCCAGTGACCTTGGTGTCTGCAGAGTGGTTCCTGTCACATATTCTCATCCTTCTCTGCTCTAATTCCATATGTCACTTTGATCATCTTTCTGTGGCTTACTTGTGCTATAACTCATTTTAAATTTTTCACCAATAGACAGACATTACCTATCAGCTGAGAAAAACAGAGATGATTAAAATATCTGGAACAAAGCCTCTTCATGTGACTCCAGCCTAAAGAGCTGAGGTGGGCCAAAGTGGTGATTATTGTGAAAAGGCTCAATATTGTATTGCTTCTTAATACTCGGTTATGTTGCACTTACAGGGCATGGAGTGATAAGCAAGGGGGAATGGCTTCAAAATGAAGGACAGTAGGTTTAGATTGGAAATAAGGAAGGGTGGCGAAGAGCTGGAACAGTGACCTGCGAAGTTGTAGGCTGGAACACTGGAAGTGTTCAAGGCTACATTAGAAGGGGCTTCAAAGCAACTTAGTCTAGTGAAAAATGTCCCTGTCCACAGCACAGGTGTCGCAGTTTGGACAGGTGTTTACCAGGAAAGGCAGGAGCCTCCCTTGGAATGAAAAATGTGAACCCCCTCTTCCCTCCGAATTAGTAATGATTTGAAATTAAGGGGCTCTCAGGTAAAGATAGGGAATAGGAATAACAGATCTTTACTAAGTATTTATATGAGGTAAACAGGCAACAACTGTAACGGTGACACCAAACCAGACCCAGAGAACCCACTGGCAGNCCTGGTGGAAAGAGTTCCCCTCTCAGTGAGACACCAACGGCACACGAACCTCTGTGGCCGCGGCAGGAGAAACAGGCTGGGCTGGAACTGCAGCGATGAGCAAGCTCCTCTCCCCCGGTCACAGCCCCATGTCCCCCTCCGAAAGCCCAGAGCAGCAGCAGCAGCAGCAGCGCAGGGCGGGGCTCCGGAAGGCCGAGCCGGCGAGTGGGACCGGGCCGTGTCCCAGCCCCCACCAGCTCCACCCCCGTGGGGTCTCTGTCCCCCCCTGAGGAACCCTCAGACAGGGAGGGGCCGCACCCACATGGCCGCCGGTCAATCCGTTGTTCTCCTTAAGCAGCATTATTAGCGTTTCTAAAGAGGAAAAAATTTCTCTAAAAAAACGTCGACAACAGGGTTTGGAACTACATGATTTTTAAGGTCCCCTCCAACTCAAATCATTGTGGGATTCTATGATTCTGTAGCTAGCACAAGACAACATTTTATATTTTCTTTCTCAGCTTGTAGTAACTGTTGAAGGAGAAGACAAGAGAGGAACAATGCAACCCATTATCACACTTGATGGAAGTTGATCAAATCTCTATATAGTCTGAATATCTTAATTAAAATTCAGAAACAAAAAATCTCAAAGGATCTTTTCAATGGGCAGTCTTTATTTTTAATGAAAAAAACCCCTAAACTCCCCTTCTATTATCCTTAGGTTACATGAACCAGAAATCAGGTCAGGGAGAGACTATAAGCTAAGGAGAGGAGCCAGCTCCCAGTTTCTCCTTACTTTAAAAAATTTCTAACAAAGTGGAATGTTTGTCAAGAAGAGAAATGCAAAATTGAGGTATTTGTGTCCATATGTTTTTGTGTAATACTCCTCTTCATTAGTTATTCAGAATTTTGCATTATCTGACTGTATATTGAAACAAGACTTGAAATCTTTATTTAGAGGAAGCAGAAGTGAGCATTGAAACAACTTTTCAGATCATCTTTTATCATATAGGAAAACAAGTTTGTGAATAGTCATGTACAAAATATATCAATTAATATAAATGAAATACATACTTTTTATTACATATATGAGATTTTACAATGCCTATGAGTGATTCTGTTTCTGTTACTTTTCAGAATTAACATGCCTCTTCTAAAAAAAAGTTTAATGCATGGAAGATGATTTTTCTTTTCCTGTCAATTACAAAACAAATCATTTTTTTTACATTATCATTCTCATTAATGAGCATAAAATGGGGTACCTGGGAACACGACTGACTTGAATGTTCTTGTATACTGCAGTTAAAAAATCAATTAAAGTTAAAAATCAATTAAAAAAATAGATGAATTGGCAATACAAAGGTTAAGGAACAAAAAGGTACACTTCAAATTTCAGTTCTGTCACACATGAAAACATTAAGCAAATTGTGTAGAATCAGACCTACAAATGTTGCTTTTTGCACCTTATTATGTTATTAATCCAGTCAAAATCTTAAGAGGTTATGATCTTCTTCTTTCTACATGTTTTTATTTGCAAACAGGGGCAAGTTTGAAAATAGTGCTGGACCATTCATAAATTTGCAAAATATCATAGAGTCTGGTGCATGGAAACTTCTTAGGGTTGCAATTGTTAGAACAATTGCATATTTAAATATCATTCTGCTTATTTCTTATTTTGTAGTTATCCTACATGTCTTGTTCCTTTATGCAAAATTGGGAACAGTTGGATATTCTGAGATAACAGATGCTAGGCTGCTAGAGACTATCGAAAACTGTGTTTATGCATGACTTTTTTGACACAAGGCATACATATTTTCCAAGATCCTGATACTATTTAAATTATTATTAATTTTTAATGGATGATAAGAAATCTCTTGAATTTTCCTAGTGGAAATGTAACCTAAAATATTAATAAATATTTCAAAATATCAACATGAGTATTTTTTTTACCTCTGATAGGTATGTTATTGAGAAAATACTTTCATATGTAGTTAACTTCCTTGGTTCAAGCAGTTAATTAGTAGATAATTTTAAATATTTGTCAACCTCAGGCTCATTCTATTTTGAGAGACCATAGTCTCCTGGGTAACTCAGTCAAGCAATATTTTTCTAAACTTTGTTTAACCCACTACTCCAAATGCATTGGCATCTTGTTTTGGATGTCTAGGCAGACAGTGCTAGAGGTTAAGGCCATAAATTTCTTTAAGACAGTTATTTCTAATACAACACTTTATGTACCAAAACCTTTAAAACATGCTTCATAAAATAGAGTTTATATTAAAGAATTACTGTTAAATTGTTAAGGAACTTTCTTTGCAAATATTGATTTCATTACTTTTTGTGGAGCTTTTATGTGCTGACACAGAAAAATTTGTTTCAATATATTACATAATAGAAAGATTATTAATCAGAAATGTTATACTGTGTTTTTATTGTTCTTGCCATAAATTTTATGAAATATAAATTAAGTTTTTATTTTGTAATTTAAAAGATTATTTGGAACAGAAACTAGTAGCAAATTTTCCTGTAAATTATCTGTTCCTATGTAATAAAATCCATATGTTGTGATGTAGAGTGATACACTTAGCATGCTACAAGCAGTAGCATGTAGTTATAACTACCTATTTTAGGAATATGTGCTTTGAAATAAGCAATTTCTGTTGTACAGGGACAGATTGTTTACAAAGTTACCACCATTAGTATGCATAGGAAACATGTCCAGCCCAAAATTTAATTGCTGGAAGGTAAATAGAAATTATAAAAATATCTCAGCCTGTGTCCTTATTCTTTAGCATAAATTAGTCTTAAAATGTTTTAGCTGTGTTTAGACACAACCTAATATCAATATTTGTGAAGATTTGTGTAGAATACTATAAAGACATTAAACGTCTTCCTGCAGAATAATACTTTCAACAAAATAATTCACGGAATAGGTATTAAAGAAGAAGTTAATAATGTAAAACTTTTAAAGATTTTATTGATTTACTTCTAATAAAATAAATAATAAAAGTCAGGTATGATCAAGATGGTTTCTTTCTATGATGAAATAACTGGTTTTGTGGACAAAAAGACATCACTGAATATTACTTGCCTTTAGGACATCTTCTAACTCTATTAGCACCCTTATAATGAAACATAAGCAGTGAGATACCAGTGTGTGAACTACAAGAGGGATGAACAATGGGATGAACAATGGGCTGAAAGGTCATTATGAATCCTTCAAAGTCTGGCTGACAGATGGTTATGAATCCATACCTCTCATACCAATACAGGGACCAATAATTCAAACCACAGAATCATAGAATGGTTTGGGTTGGAAGGGACCCTACAAGTCACCTAGTTTCAATCCCCCTCCCATGGGCACCGTCCATTAAACTAGATATCTCAGAGTCCCCCTTGCCCCCAAACCTGGACTTGAACACAAACCTGGACTTGTCCCTAAAAGAGACATCCACAGCTTCTCTGGCCAATGTTTTCCAGTGCTTCAGCACCTTCACAATAAAAAGTTTCTTCCTCACATCTAATCTTTACCTACTATTTTTCAATTTGAAACTATTCCTCTTTGTCCTGTAACTACACTTCCTGATGAAGGGTCCCCTTTCAGATACTGGAAGACTATGAGGTCTCCACACAACCTGCTCTTCTCAGGATGATTAAACCAAACTTTCTCAGCCTGTGTTCATAGGGAAGGTACTTTATCATCAGTTCCTTTGCCTTTATTCACCAATGAGCACTCTAGCCCCATCAAAGATGGTCACCAAATTTTTTAGGCATGAATTCCCCTTCATGAAGCCATGTTGCTGTCACCAGTCATCTTTTGCTTTTCATGGGCCTTAGCATAATTTCCAGGAGAATGTGTCCCATGATCTTTCCTGGCACAGAGGTGAGATTGATTTTCAGCATTTTCAAAATAAGGGTTATATTTCCCTTTTTCTAGTCATCAGGAACTTCATCTGACTGCCACAATTTTTCAAAAAAAATGGATAGTGGCTTAGCCAACTTCATCTGCTTGTTCCCTCAGAAACGCAAATGAATTTCATCAGGCCCCATGGACCTGTACTCATTTAGGTTCCTTAGACAGCACTATTTAGACACCCACTATCCTTCAACGTTACTGATTATTTACACTGTACTCTTGTCAGCAGCAAGCCTGGCAATTAGGCTACCATTACACCATACCAGATCCAATGATCATAACTTCATGTAATGAGTATTATATAGTCACAGTATATTCCCACAAATTATTGGGATCACATACATTAACTTGAAACACTTAATTTAGATTATGTATTATGTAAATTTCACCCAGTAATGAGACTGCATTTATTGTAAATTAGAGGGTACACCTGATCAATCAAGCTATTGGATTTAAAAATAGAGAACAAGAAAGGAAAAGAGAGAGACAAATAAAGGGAGTAAGGAAAAGCAAGCAAAACAGAAAGGGGGAGGGGGGAGAGGAGGAAGGAGGAAGGACACAGGCAGAGAGACAGCCAGAAAGAGACTCAGGGAGACACAGAAATAGAAAAAGATGAAAAAGAAAGAGATGAAGGGACAAAATGTTGCTGACCTAAAACCAACTATCTATGACAACAGACGCAAGTTTCCAATAATTTAAAATTGTATTTATGTTCTATGTTTACAGTTTTATAAACAAAGATAAAGTTAACTCAAGCAGCTTTGCAAAATTGTTATTGTAGTAAAAAGTTGTTCAGTAATCAGTAGTCCTAAGAGGGAGGGAATCAATATCTTCTGATTTCCTTTTCTTTTAGAGACAGATGTCATCTGTACGTTATTGCCATGGGGACCATCACAGTTAGGTGACCAATAAATGTGATATAGGAGAGAGAATGTAAGGAAATTAGAGCAGCTTTACAAGTCACTGTATGAGGGGTCATGAAACTCTAGATTATCTTTTGGATTTTCTTACATGGTTTTCTTCAATTCATGGAGTATTTTCTTTTCTTTGAAGTGCTGCCGAAATGAAAAATCGTTTCAATATGGACTGAACCACAGTTCAGTCACAACTGTTCCTTATACTAGCTTGGAACACCAGACTGAAGTGAAATTTGGTCCAGTTACAAGTGTTATGAAATCCAGTAGATTCATGGTCATTCTGCCCATCCTATGTGAAGAGTGTAGGCCATTGTTTGGTTAGGTTATTTTGTTTGTTAATTTATTTTTATTTTTGTCATGTAATTTTCTGATTTTTCTAAGACAGCATTGTAGGTAAATTGGCAGAAAGATTGACTATCTGATATCCCACTGCTATAAGTAAGACTATCACAGCTAAGAAAAAAACCACAAAGAATAACACCTAATTTTCTGAAGGAATCCAGAACATCTCCTTCCCCAAATTTATAGTATTCTTGGAATGAAAAAAATTCTGAACATAAGGAGTAGTCCTTAATACTTTTGGATTCAGAATGTAGTGCATTCTTTACTGTTTCCATAATGATTCTGATCACAGGATAGAATAGAGTAGGATTGAGTAGAATAGAATAGAATAGAATAGAATAGAATAGAATAGAATAGAATAGAATAGAATAGAATAGAATAGAATAGAATAGAATAGAATAGAAACGTTCGATGTCAGTTTGGATAGAGCTTTGAGCAATCTGGTCTATAAAAAGATTAAAGATGTCTCTGTTAATGGCAGAGGGGTTGAACTAGATGATCTATAAAGGCGCCTTCTGACCCAAACCATTCTTAGATTCTATGATTAAAGCACTTTTGCTTCATGTGAAAAGGTGTGAAAATAAGAAATTATGACAACTAGCTATTTCTTCAGTAAAAATACTGTAGGATTCCTAGTTCTATCACCAAGGTTTAAGGCATCCTCAGATATATTTTTCTTTTTCAGATTAATTTTTCTTTTCTGTCTTTAATTACTAAATTTTTCATCATACAGAGGGGTGCTGGTCAGGTCTTTATAAGCATGAGTGATAACAATCTAGAATCACACAGGATGACAGGTGAGGGAGAACTGATCTACCTCTGTTCTGTAAAAATAATTGACATTTGTAAGGTGACTAAAATGTGTGCTGTCGTATCTACTGGCAGAATTACAATTTTCAAAATAAACTGAAGAAATGCAAGAAACATTTGAAAGAAAAAGGAAATTCTGAGGTTAAGGGAACTAACATTCTGAGCTCTCTATATTGTGATGTTATTATTGAAGGACCTAAAGAAAGTGGTTTGCTTACTGAGAAGAATCTAGTGGGAAATGTAGGGTGTATATAATAAAGACTTACTGCATTACTTAAAAGGCAGTTGATGCAAACACAAACAGAATGAATGACACATAGAAGAACAACTTCATAAAAGAAAAAATGTGTTCTCTTAGGCAGCACTAGAAAACAGAGCCTGTAAGGTCATTTGAGTCAAAGACTTAAAGAAACATCCAACAGCCTGCCTGGAAAGTTCAAGCAAGTCAAACCTCTCACACAACAAAAAGACAGAAAGCATAGTGTGTCAAAAATAAGTTGTCATGTGGGGTCAAGGGATTAAAGAGGGAAATACCAATGGAGAAGTGATCAGAATTGTGCAAGAGTTTGAAAACTTGCAATTGAATAACTGAATTTCAAGTATATTATTACAGGCAAGGCAAGATTTAGCTAGAAAGCAGAGCTTATGAGTAAGGGCAAAATGTCTAAATTACACACTTTTTTCTGCCGCTTTTCGTATAGCTTATTTTCTTTTCTGCTGCTTAATTTAATGGATTCATTTTCTTAGACTTTGTGAAATTACAGGTTCTTCTTTGGTGGATCTACACTAGAGTACCTTATCTCTACCAAAAAGATTTATCTAGCTGTTACCATTGATCACAGACTGATATTTATAAATGTAATACATATGCCTAGATAAAATAATGTTTGTGTATCCTGCTAAAGTAAAGGAGGATGAAATAGAAAATGCAACAGCAATCAAATGCCCTTTGAATAGCCGTAAGAAAAAGACTTTCAAGATTGAATTCTGTATGGAAAGGGAGAATGAAGAAAAGGTTCTGGATTATCTATTTCTCTTTCCCAACTCCATAAAATAAGATTTATTTTAGAAAACTTAGTATAGAGTTATCATCTTAAATGCTATAACCTACAAAATCCTTCTGTTAAAAAAATTCAGTACTTAATTTCTAATCAGACTGGATATCAGCAAAACAGTTTCAACAAGGCAGGATGATGCCATTCCATTTATCCTGGGCCATCCAGTAGGAAGGCTGAAGATGGGTTCCCAGAAGCCACATGCAAACACAGCACACTTTATGCTGCATGTATGTATATATACACAGCTGGCTTCATAGATCACAGACCAATGTGCTCAGAGCACTGACAGAAGTGTAGACAGCAAGAGTCCCAACCAACTCCTCTTTCTGAATGAGCAACATGGGGGCCCATAAGTGATAATATACACTTTTGAATGATCTGGGCCCCTCCAACAGCCTGGTTCCGACCCACAGCCTGCCCAGCAAGTGCATTTGGATCTCAGTCTCCCCAATTCCTGGCATTGACACATACAAACCCCAAGGCAACAGCCTCACTGCAGGTTCTGGTGCAGACCATTGTAAACACACACACAACAGAGCTGAGTAAATAAGTAACTATAAAGTTACTGTCCATCCCAATTAAAACTATCTTATTCAGTAGAATATGGGAAATTTACAAATTTCTTTGTCAACAAAGAATTATGTTAGCCCGAGCCCTACATTGCAATTTTAAAAGGATAAAGAGTAGCATTTAGAAATAAAAGTGGGAGTTGCAGCTATAGACAAAAGCAATATCAAACTGACACTGTTTTCACTAAGGCAATAAGTGTTTATTAGTGCCCTTGGTTTTCTTCCACTGAAATCAATAGCAAAGACTACATTAATTTCTATTGCCCTACATTGAGAATACACAAACCAATCTTCTTCTGTTAACAATTTTTAACAGCTGGTAACACTTGGCAGTTTGGTAAATCTGTTTGACATTTTGTTCTTTCCAGATTAAGAAAGTTGTAAAGCTATTTTATTATGCAAATTTGTACTACTTTAAGACTTAATTTTAAGGGAATACATTAGAATTTAGATATTAGTGATTTTTTAATATAAAATAAAATAAACATGGAATGTTTATATACATCTGAACTTTTTCAAAGTTATGAGCTTAAAACATAAGTAGCAAGCATGGTAAAATGTGCATACACAGAATGTGATGAAGAAGTTAACCTGAGGAAATTTCCACATGGCTGTTTACTAGAACAAGGAAAAGCAAAACACGAATAATCTCCAATTAATTTCTTATTTAAAGGAGTTTCCTTTCCATAGCTAGTCTATGTTTCCCTCTACAACAAATGGCATGTGGAACAAATCAGTGGCTCGTTCTTGAGGTCATCCTTTCATGTTCATGAACTAATTCCAAGGGGATTTAGAGGTGAAAGTACCTTTTCTTCCTTATAAGCACAGGTAACTTCAGTTACTATTTAACAAAGACAGGAGAACATTATTTTTTTCCTGTATCTGACTTTTGGAAGAAAATAACTTCTCAAGTAATTCTCACAAATACCTCCATAATTTCAAACTGAATGAAATAATTTATCAATTAAGTAAAGAATCTACACTGTAATTATTCAGGAATATTTGTCATCAATATTACTGAAAAAGTCACCCAATATTTTACAGGTCAAAGTACAGATAATTTCAAATTCACTTCCTGAAACATGAAGTTCAAGCTAATATTTCATGTAGTTCAAGGATCATTCACTCTGTGACACCCTCACACTTAAAACCTGAATATTCCTAGGTAGTTGTAGCAGAGATGTATTTTTATCAGAAGTTGCGTGAAAGAGAATCATGGTGAAGAGCTTGTTGGTTTAGTTTTTTCCCCTTCCCATGACCAGAGGTCAAAAACTTTGTGTGGGCAGAGTTATCCCTCTAGAGAACAGAGGCAGCTACAAATACAGCTTTAACTTGGCAAATGCTGACTGCTTCTGCTGGCTTTATTGAAGAGTCTTAACAAACCGAACAAGTCATGATCTTATCCAGTTTAACTTGCTGAAAATGGAAGAGCTTTAAATGGGCTGGTCACTATATTCATCAGCTAGACTGAACTCCAAAATATGTACTCGCACTGGTGATGTTATTCATATGACAAACTTGAAAGAAGTCAGTGGGATAAATTACATAGACATTACTAGCAATACCTCATTTGCAATCTAAAGAACTGAAATGATTGCATGGTTTTAGATATGTGTCTGGTTTTTTTCTTTCTCACATTCAACTGAGAGTATTCACTTCCTTAACCATGATTTTAACCAGAAAGAAGAAGAATATACTATAGATTTTTCTTTGAAAAAGACGTCTTTTTTCTAATACCAGATATTAAACTGCTAAATCCAAAACTAATGTTTGTTGGTTGGTCAAAGATTTGATCTGCAAGTAAAATACTATAGGAAGGATGCTTGCAAAGTTAGTATTCCTTTTATTTTTCATCTTCCAGTAGAGATCTTTAGGGTAAGATTTTATCAATATAGTTTGACATGGTGAGATCACTGAAAAACGTCAGTACTTAGGATACTTTGGCCTGATATTAGTCTAAACTGCAGGTTTTTATGCAAAAAGTTAAATAATCAGTAGAAATTAAGCAACATAACATGGAAGCAGACATATACGTCAATCAGTTGTTCACTCACACACACACACAAATGTAGACAGAGACACGAAAAAAGAAAAAAAGAAATAGCCTTTTGTATTCAAGAGAAAGAATGAAAGAATGTCACTTTGTTGACAGATAGACTTTTGAAGACATGTATTTTAAACAGCTTGCCCTCATTGTGTGTATCCAAAAATTGTGAAAATACAACAGCAGAAAATTTTTCTATGGGCGTTGAGTCTTTGACAGAATAGAAAATAAGAGAGACAAGTTAATATTTTTTCTCATTTATTATGATGAATAGTAGTATTTCCATTGTCTAGAAAGTTCCGTGTAGATGAAAACTATGTCCTAAAAGGCAGTAGTTTATAGCTCTCTAATTTTTGGTGTGCCTTTCAAAGTTGCTACATAAAGGAAAAATAAGAAAAATAAAAAGGAAAAGAGAGAAAGGAAGAGAGAAA
>VZRX01008226.1:0-55752 GCA_013398075.1 Notiomystis cincta
TGTATATATATATGCAAGTTTATATAAATTCACATTAATTTAATCTATTTTAAAAAGAAACATGAAATATTGACATTCTTTGAACACAGTTAAATGAACCAGGTTTTCAGGCTACACAGATACACAAAGCCTGTTTACAGAACAGAAACAGAAATAATACAAAAGTATTTATACTAGATCAGACTCAGACTATATTTTCATCATTTTTCTGTCTTGAGCATCACACTTTCACAGTACTTGTCTTTTCCTATAAAAACGATGCATTTATCTCTAGAGCTGGAATAATAATTTCTAATGCTTAGCAAGTGAACAATGCAGTACTTAGGGAAAACTACAGAGCAACTAAGAAAAAAATATAGAATAAATGAGTTCCAGATGGTTTTCTGTAGGGTGTCACAAGACTCCTGATTAACTTCTATTAATTCCCACTCAGGTTACATACATACATACAGACTTAAGTCTAGGGTCTTTATTTCTCATTAGAATCTAGACACAGCTCAGATTCTGTCAGCTGGCCTCAGATAGTATGTGACTTCTTCATATACAACTTCTCTTCAGAACATCTCCCCTTAAGACAAAATACAGCAGAGACAGAATCAGCACTAATTCAGAGTTTCTCTTACCCTTTGCTACCCATCAAATGAATGTCACCCATTTAATTCACTGGGTTTTGTGACAGGAAGGAGATGCCACTGCTTGATGCATTATATGCTAACCAGTTTAGGACTAGTTTCATCTAGAGCAGAGGGTCTTAATATGGCTAATAGAAATTCTTGTTAGTTGTTCTTTCACTGTGAACTGCTAAATTTCAACAGGTTATGTTAGCACAACCCAATCCTTATGAACAATTGCCATGGTTTGGCTGCATCCAGCAGCCCATCCCCACACAGCTGCTCACTCACTGCCCCACCAGTAGAATTGGGGAGAGAATAGGAAGGGTAAAAGATGGAGAGCTCATGGATTGAGATAAAGACAATTTAACAGGGAAAGCAAAAGCCACACACACACAAGCAAAGAAAACCAAGGAATTGATTCACTGCTTCCATGGGCAGGCAGGTGTTCAGCCATCCCCAGAAGTGCAGGGCCCCATCACAGGTAATGGTGACTTGGGAAGACAAACACCACCACTCCAAATATGACCCCCTCTCTTCTTCTTCCCCCCACTTTATATCTTGAGCCTGATGCCACATGGTCTGGAATATCCCTTTGCTCAGCTGGGATCACCTGTCCTGGCTGTGTCGCCTCCCAGCCTCCCATGCATCCCCAACTTCCTCACCAGCATGGCAGAAAACAGAAAAGTCCTTAGCTCTGTGTAAGCCTTGCTCAGCAAAAACAAAATCATGTCTTTATAATCACCCCTGTGTTCAGCACAAATCTAAAACACGGCCCTATATCAGCCACTGCAAAGAATATATAGCTCTATCCCAGCCAAAACCAGCACGAGAACTTAGAATCCTCAAAATCCTTCTTTGGTACCTTTCTCCCCTGATTCCTGCCATCCCTTAGTGTCAGGGTCTTCATTTCAACATTCAATCCAGGAAGTTATTTCCCTGGAATGTAGATTGAGTCCACTCTTAAGAAAAGAATGTATTTTTTTTAGCTCATGCATCCCAACAATAAAGTATTTCTAAACTGTTCTCGTAGCTTTAATATAGTCTGGCTTCTAATCATTAAAATCTCTTTTCTATCCCTAGGAAGTCTGCTGAGGTTCCATTTCTGCAGCTGGGTGTAGTCACACTTTTCCTGCATGCTGGTGCTGGTTATTCCATTGATAATGCAGCTCTGCAGCGTTTTCCCTGCTGTTACATCCATTTCAACCTCAGGTGTAGCTTAGCAAGATTCATCAATGTGTTCCTGGCAGGCAGCAGAAGCTTCCATTTCCTGAATCAACTCTAGGGTCAGTTTTCAAATTTTTACTAAAAAGCAGGTCTTACTAATGCATATTTGACTCTTCTTGAAGTGGATGTGAATTTCTGGCCTTGTCTTCTGTTCTTTTACATTATAATCCTGTCTTCATTTCTTCTGTAGTTCATGCTCCTCCTGACTCTCTCTTTCTACCATTGATGTACATTTTTCTTTTTTTAGTAGCATTTATTTTTTTGTTTCTTTATATTTTAAATTTTTAAAGACATTCATTGTTATTTGTTGTTCCTGATATTTTCTTTCATCTTGTTTTGTTTTTTTTTACACTGCCAACTTCAAATCCCAGCAGTTGGTGTGATCACTTCTTAGTTTTCATTTTTAAAAGAAACGTGATCATCTCTGCAAAATTTCTTTAAATAAAAATAAATATTAATATTACCCTTGTGGGGAGAAGATACATACTACAGTAATAGTTTTTAAATGGAAAATAGGTAAAAATAGATTATGTAGGCATTTAGTCCAAAGAAGTGATGTTGAAAGATAAAATGCAGAAGAATTTAAGGTGAAAGATTTTGTTCCCATTTGAAATCATACATAAGTCTCACGATGTTATTTCTGTGGCCACCTGTTACATTCTCACAGAGTATCTAGTTATACAGAAATTATATTTTTCAGAGTAGTTTTAATAGAACATAATTATTATATTCATCAATAGCTCTCATCTTCAAAAGACTGAACTCTTAAACTTAAGATCCTCGGAAATGATGTCTTTATCATTTACAGTTTTGATCAATGAAGAAAATTAAGATTTTTGCACTTCAGTTAAATGAAACCTGTTCCATTCACCTAATAAATTGCAATGAGCCATTCAGGGTATTTGCTGTTGGGTTTTTTTTGTTTTTTTTTTTTTAACAATCAGTTGTTTTGAACAGCCATATCTTAAAGAAAAAGTTGCTAGAGAACAGTTTGACACAAATATTCTTCAAATCATGGACAACTGTCAACTATGCAACAAAGAGGCACATTTGAAAAGGAAATTATAATTATTCCCCTCGTACAAGCTAGACAGTTGTACTTCTGAAACACCAGGGCTTTTAAGTGGGAGCTAAATTAATCTTTATTAATCCTTGTTATCATGATTGCATAATGTCTGGATTTAAATGTCTGATGTACAGCTCTCTGTTTCCTGCTTCTCTGGCAATCAGAAGTGTGAAAATAAACCTTACACTTTAAAAGAAACACTTCATTTGAAAAAAATAGATATAATCATCTGTACTATTAAAAAAAAGTTTTACTTCACACAAGAATAAATATACAGCATGTCAGAATTTCAGACTTGCTATTTTATGTTAAAATATGCACTGCTACATGTCAGAGCTGTGAAAATGGGAGGTAAAACAAGAAGGCACTTGGCCAAATAGTTATAGCAAGATTTTTTTTTTCCATTAAGATTTTTATTTTTGAGAATACTGCTCCTACAATTTAATAACAGCATTTAAAACACTCCCTAAAATGGTCTCTGTGTGCCCTACTGAAACTTCAAACTACCCTAATTAATGATTAGATCAGAGTCAAAAACAAAAACAGGTTTGAGTTTGGGTCTTCTTGGGATTTTTTACAAGCTTCTAAACTGCAGAAATGAGCCATAATTCAAATAACAACTTTCAAACAACAAATACAGTGTATAAAGACATTTAAAGTGCTTTCTACCAACACACCATTAGTTTAGAGTTAGCTTTACATTAACTTTACCATTGTAAATTTAAATTTTAGGAGAAGAGGGATTCTAACATTATTGCAAACATGTTCTGCCTAAAGAAGCTTAAAGAGAGTGCTCAGCTGGAAAAGATTTCTTATTTAAGTGCATTAGTTCTCAGAAATGAATGAAGAGTTCAGGTTTAAAAAATACTGGCAAAAGAATATTTTCCCAAGATGTGTCTGGGCTGTTAAAATAATATTAAGAGTTAATTAAAATTATTATAGTCCTAAATTAATTTGGTCTTATAGAGTATGAGTAAAGAAAGTATATTTCTCTCATTCTAAGGGTGAATGTTTGTGTGTTTGTTTTGATTTATGATGTTGTGAGAAGTCAAATGAAACTGGTGTTTCACACTATATAGAGAAATGTATTGTCTAAATAACTGAAGACATATTTCCAGAGAAATATTGACTATTGACTTTTGTTTAGACAAATATGCTGAGAGAAGATTTTTACTAATTTAAGTGCAATGTGCTGTAAAAAATATATATTTGCTGTTTAAATGATAATACAGGCCTTATGCAAATATCTTTTACAGCCTTTTATGTCTCCAGTGGCTCATTCATGATCCATTGCTGTTTAAACTTTCTCTGAGTGGCTGCTTCTTAAGGGTTGACACAATATGTTGGGGAAAAATAACTCCAACTACACTGATACAGCAAGCTGTTCTTGAGAACAACTGATAACAGCCCAGCTTAGATTATAGGCAAACTGCCTTCATTTCTATAACCTGTGTGTTGTACATCCAACACACTGCTGAGTGAGCACAGCCCTGACAATGGGCATGTTACTGTCTTCCTTGCAAATTGGAATTTCCTCCAGCATTTATAACACTATACATGACCTGTGAGATCTTCTCAGCACGAGGTTAAATCTCACTATGGAACATGCAGTGCACCCTATAGATTTTGTAGAGACACAGCCTTCGAAACCTTTCCTAATTCTCATATTGTACAGTTTTCAAGCATACACCAGGAGTAAGAATCCTCACAAAGATCTTCCAATTGAAAAGTCAGGAAGTATGTTTCCCACTTGCTGAAACAATTGTCAGTTATTTCTCATCCTATTTATTGTGGGAACCTTATACATATATGGAGGATTTTACTGGACTACAAGAAAAGTGGAAAGGGCATGCCCTTTCTAGAAGGGCATGCAGTGATAGGACAAGGGTGAATGGCTTTAAACTGAAAGAGAGCAGGTTTAGGTAGATATTAGGAAGAAATTATTCACTTAGAGCATGGTGGGGCACAGGAACAGTTTGCCCAGAGAAGCTGCTGCTGCCCCATCACTGGAAGTGTTCAAGGTAAGGGTAGATGAGGCTTTGAGCAATCTTGTCCAGTAACAGGTATCCTTGCCCATGGCAGGGGGGTTGAACAAGATGATCTTGAAGGTGCCTTCCAGCCTGAATTATTCTATGATTCTGTGTTTGCATGTAATTTCAAGCCATATAACAGCCCTGGAAAACTTTATCCTGAATTAAACACTACAACCAAAACACCATGGCTATTCCCCTACTGGTTTTCATTTCCATTGCTTCTGTAGCACTTAGAAATGTTTCTTCTTTCTTCCATGCTGTATATAATTTCTGACCTTTGAGTTCACTCTTCATAAGCCAGTGGACCTAGGTGCTTTTCTCATAAGCAGAGTTTAAGAAACTAATGGTTTGCTATAACCTAGGAGTCTGAGAAGAAATATTCTCCTCTGCATGCTTCTAGTTAGCCTCCAAATGAAGTCAAACAAGTCACTTTGAACCATATAATTTAAACCACTCTCAGGGGACTAAAAGTACATATGAAGTCAGATACCCCATTTCATCTGAAAGGAAGTCATCAACAACTTGACGTATTTGTTTCTTGAACCTTTTTTCTCAGGTGTAGTGAATGATGAAAACCTATTTTTATGTGAATGTCAATATGCTAGATTAAACAATGGATGTTTTACACCAGTCTGCTCTGACTTTATTGTGAGATATGAGAGATATTCTACTCCATGGTTGAAAGTGTTAATACAGTGATTATATAGGTTTTCAATTTAGAAACCAAAAATTGTAGAAGACCACTGAATTTTGTGCACATGAACATGAATTAGAATGGTCAATGTATTCAGAATAAAGTTTTGATTTACACTTTGCATGCCCCAGCTTCCATCTGTACCAGGTTTAGTACATGCTAGGGTGACAAATATATTTCTGCAAAATATGTTAGAATATTAATGCAGGCTCTCAACTGAATTCCACTGATGATTAAGTCATAGATTTAGTTATATTTCACCTAAAATAATAAAATCTTTGTTTTTTCAAGTATACTTTAGGTATGAAGTGTTCTGTATCACTGATCATTCATATTCCTTTCTTTTGGACTGTCTCCATCATTCTTTGAAAGTCAACATATTAGAGCTGCTGAAACTTTGTTAGTAGACTGGAAAATTATTCATATTTCTGTATGTGATGGCATAAGACATAGGAACAATTGTGTATGACTCTAATTTTATTTTATTTTACCCAAGAATCTGAAATTTCCATCTCATTTTCATTTTATGTGGATAACATTCACATGATTTTACCTGAGAAAACCATACTGCTTGTTTAACACACAATGGAGAATCCTAGATGTCATGAAGAAAACAAAGCAAAACTAAGCAAGGGAAAGTTTGATTAAAATGTCATCACATATATTTCTCAGATTTTTCCACTTTCAGAAGAGGTCACTGTATTACAAAACTTCAGACTTTAAACATTCATCTCTTTCACTAACTAGCTTTGTTTCATGCATATATACAGTATCATCAGCTAAAATGTTTGCTTAGATATGCATCAGAAGTTTTCCAGGTGTGTGAGATGTGATTCCTTGTAAGAAATACCATTGTTTGTTTTCTAACACTGAAATCTATTCAACCTTAATAACTTAATATGGATTAATTATTATGAACTTTCAAAGAGAATTTATATTCTAAAATATTCAGTTCTTTGACTGTGAGAAAAAATAAAATAAATACCTTCAGAGTTTATACACAAAATTTGGAAGAAAACTTGGGTACTGCACCTTTAAATATTACTTGGTTTAGTAACTTCAAAATAATAATAATTAAAAAAAGCTCCACAAGGTCACTTTGCCCCTTCTCTTTGGCTAAATTGGACAATCCTGCTTCAGCTATGATATCATATTGCATATTTGGAAACTTGACACATGTCACACTGAAGACAAGAAGATTAAAGTGCTTTCCTTTTCCACTGTTTTCCTGACAATTAATTCTATATTGCCTCAAGACCTAAAATATGCAGCTTGCTTAATAATGCTCTTTGAACTTTGTAATGATTGATCTATTGCAATTAAACTTTGAACTCTGAATATTACCAGGTCATCTTATTGTTGGCAGCAGTAGACCTGTGAGTCCTCTTTAAAATGAAATCCTATGGTTAAGTCACTGATCCAAGAGAGGACAAGAACCATATCATCTAAATAACCAACAATACCCTCCCTTGCAGGGGGAGATTAAAACATGGAAAAGAACAGTCACGTTGAAATGGGAACACATTTCTAATTCAACACTGAATTGTGTGATTTCCATTAGTAAATAGGTCCACTATTTCAGTATAACTTTTCAAAATAAAACAAAATAAATAAAGTGCTGTGCTAGAAACCAGAGTTCTCAGGAGCTTTGAATAGACAATTTTCTTAAAAATGTCAAATTCTGACACCAAATTCTCCCACTCATATCCAAGTTCTTTAGTCAACCTGGGACATAAACCCCTGTGCCTGTAGTGACATTACTTTATTTAGAAGTTAGGAGACTCAGATGAGAGAAATTCAAGACTGTCTTCAGCATCAGATAGGCCAAGGAAAAACATGTTTTTCCCTTCTCACTGAGTCCCCTGAAAATTGAAACTTGGTGGATTTTTCTAGTGCCATATAGACTTCTTTACTAATTAACTTCAGCTTTGATTTTTTTCTCAGTATTTGAATAAGAGAAACTTTCATGTTTTCTCAAGAAATAGAATGATTGCTTTTTACCTTTTGCTGTCACAGCAGGAAGCCATTTTATTCTTAGGTTTTTTACTATTTAGATTAATGATAAGAGCTCAGATAATTGGGATATTTTCTTCTGAATTGTGGGCTGAATTATATGTTACATAGTGATTTTGAAATATGGAAAAAGGAGTCTGACTTATTTTTTGCTTTAATTCCAAGTACTTGGAAGTTAAAATTGTTAATCCAAATTATCTGTATATGGAAGAATGGCAATTTTACCATTGTGGATTTTCCTATAATTTTTCCAGAATGTTGTATCTTTAGATGAACCTGTTTAAATATGAGAATGGTCAAATAATCTAGAGAAGACAATAGACTATTTGAAAATCTTGAATGTGAAATTAGTCTCAGCCTTGTATAGATGCAAAGAATTAAATGTAAATGTATAGGTTTAGATAGACAGGAGCATCACAGAGAGGATAAAAAACCAGTTTCCAAAATGTTTCTTTCAAATAAGAAAATAAAATATTCTTCACAGCATTCATTTATCACAGCATTATGTGTAATTATAATGCCATATCATCAAATTCATGAATGACTGATGTCCTTCTTTTAATTTCTTCTAAGAGGCCATGCCATCTTCTGTTTCCCTTCATGTTAGACACCAAAAACAAGACAATGTCAATTGTTATGTTTATTTCCTAGTATTCGAATAAGATAATGTAGCCAAAAAAAATTTTAATCCTTTAAACCTTTACTGCCTACAGATTTCCACAGAGGCCTAATACTCACTTTAAAACACCTCAGAAAAAGACAAAAAGAACTTATAAAAGAAGAAAAAATAGTGCTTCCTCAACTTTGCAGTATGCTTTCTATTTTCCACTCGGAGAATATAAAGCATTATTTTTCACCAAAATGATACAAACATAATTTTCTCAGTACAGGTCAAGTCAAGGCAGTTTATTTTAGTGAGTTATGAAATCCAAAGGTTGTACCTCACTTTCCAAAATATGACTGCATATAACGTATATAGAAAGTGTACACAATCTTACATTTTCATCATATCTTCTGTTTCATAAAAGGATTCTCCATTTTTCCTGATTGGTTCTTCTATGAAAAATCATTACTCAGAAGAGTTTGTTGCTGCCATCCTGTTTTATCCAGCACTATCCTGGCTGTTGTTTGGCCAGGAGTCAGCTCTGGGCTGGGTTCCTCAGGATAGTTTGGATGAGCTGCTTTGAAAACAACTGTCAGATTTAATTTTTCTTTACAAACAACAAGCAGAGCTATGCAGCCTCAGATGGAGGAATAGCATTTTTTTTAAATGGTTCACAAAGAGGGAACCCATCCCCTGTAAAAACTAATTATTTCTCCTATACCATACATTGGGAAACAGGGAAAAAGAAAGGTAAGCTTAACCACCAAAACCACTTAGAAAATAAAAACTACTATCATAGCATCATCATTTCTGAGGAGAGAGAAACAAATTGTACACACTTATGAATTTTTTCTTTCAAATGAAAGTAGAAATTAATTGTGGCACCGTGTATTACATGCTTACTCAATATATAAATATCATATAGCTTTTTTCTTTAACCACAACAAAAACATTTTATAGACATCTAATAATAGCAGTTGCTATTCCATATTGTTCATTCGTTTTCCCAAAGGTAAACTTGTCCTTGACAATTGACAGTGCTTTTTATTATCCCTATAGATTATAAGGACCTATATGATGCTATCTTTGGATTATTTAAAACTTGAAGGTGCTTTCTGAATGAATTGTTCCCTTGAATGTGTTCAAAGTCACATTAGGAGAAATCAAAAGCAGGTTTATCTTAAAGAGTAGGGAATATCCTCAATTTCTGAAAAGAATTCTGCTTACTGGAAATTAGCACAGAAGAAGAAGAAATTAAAAATCAACTCTAGACTTCTAGGGTAAATTATCAGAAACCAGCCTACTCATAGCCTTGAGTAATGAGGTCACTGGAGAAGTATATTCTTGTTCAAGAAAATGCACAGCAGAGTGCAATAAGATCATCTAATTTCCTTTACTGTTCCACTTTAACCACAGCAATTTTTCCTACATTTTATACACAATAGTCAGGAAACATTAAGGAAATCACTTATTCAGAAAGCTTGCTAAACTTACATATAAGCTTTCCAAGACAAACCTTTTCTTGCAAAAGTATACAACATTTAGAATACCTATAGTGAGAGTTTTAATTATTTAAGATATTTTTAAATCTCCCCAATGTGTTTAATGACTTTCCCTTTTACTTTTAAAAGAAAAATCACACTTACTAATTCTTTTTCATTATTTTCAAGTTATCCCATGGATAATATAATTAACAATAATCAAGTGCCATTCTTAAAATGAAAATATCCCTTCTAGTACCAGAGCAGCATAGTTTCAACATCTTTGGGGAGATTTTTCTGTGTTTGAGTTCCTAACTTATTCAACTTTACTTACATATCCAATATTCTTAGGCCCAGCACTCATCATGTTAGCCAGCTAAGACTGGCTAGCACATCACTGCTTGTTCCAAAATAATTTGAGATTGAAAGCTTCTTTCATCTTTCTTCTCCTGTGCACTGACTCACCTTCCACCTTTACAAGAGATATGTTATTATCTTGTTCAGTTGACTTTACCACATCAGCTCTGACAGGAAGATAAAGTTTCCAGTACCACAGTACATGTCATTTCTCAAGAATATTTTTCTGAAAGGAACATAAATATGAATTACTTCTTAAAACCTCCTGCCATAGTGAAAAGGTTTTTCAGGAACCAAAGATATTTTTACCAAGCTTGAGGAAAGGCTTTAATTTTCCAAAGTGATTTTAATCAATGGGGAATTATTCTGAACAATGATGAACAGAAATACAACTACCATACACAGGCTGATAATAAAGATGAGGATAAGACAGTTTTGCATAACAAAAGTAGCGCAGAATGAAGACAATCTGAACATTAAAGGCAGAGTGGACATTATCCCCTCTGCACAACTAATATGCTCACTTGTCGGCTGATGCTCAAGTAATTCGAGCCACTATCAAGTTTTGTAAAAGCAAGTTTAATTAAAAAAAATATTCTATCTTACATAAAGTTTTACATCAGCTGATCTCTCTGTGAGCTACTCTTATTATGTTTTCTCTGGTCTAATACAATTAACAGTCCAATTTAGTGTGTAGGTCACAGGATATTACATATTCTCTGATTAGCATTAAAGAAAGTAATATTCAAAGAAGTATGTTATCTGCTGAGTTTGATAGTAGGCAGTTTTAGTAGAAAATTATTTTTTTGAAGATAGACAAACATATTTTATATTTAGATGGGCATTGGGTAGCTAAGGAAGATCTTCCTAGATTAAGGAGAAATACCCTGTGTACAGACCTCCCACAAAGACTCTTACATAATTTTTTATCCTCCTTTTTTTTTCCATAAAAATAAAAAAATGCCTTTTCTGTTAGTGATAAGTGCTGGGATTTGTTTTCAGCTCTCTGTGACCACAGCAGCTTGACATAAATTAGAACTGACCTCCATGTGTTCCAATGGGATAGCTATGAACTGGAATGTGCAAAGACATGTTTTGAAACCATTTACATTAAAATTGCCATGACTGCATTCCCTGTAACTTGGATAGAGCTGAGGTTTTAGCTCCTTGCTCTTATTTTCAGGGATATGAAAGGGGAAAATGGTAAGTAGACAGAGTAGTCCCATATAGATTAATTCTCCTTTTTTTTTATTATGTTGTTCTCTAAAGTTTAAGGGAAGATGATATTTTCATGTTTGACTGAGCAGTTACAACAAATACCTAAAAATGAGCCCATCTGACCAAATAATCAGGAGCAAAACATGAACCAAGAAAAAACCTTGATAGTTTAACAAGACAAATGGAAGATGGGATTGTCTCTAAGGACTGAAGGACAGAAATGCTGAATCATAAAACCAAGCTGGTTCTGCCATCAACCCAGCAAAATACGAGAACCTCAAATTTGTGGTTACTTAGACTTGAGATTTCCCTTTGGTAGGTCTGTCTGGGAGCCAGACCTCCCCATCACCAGCTGGCTCTATTCCACCTGGATGCTCAATTCAATCCAGCTGTGGTCAGCAGGCTATCACATCATCAGACTGTGATGCCAGATCCCTGAACACCTTCACAGCTCATTTTTACTAGGACTCCCAGCACATGTGGGTTCCTTGCTGCTGTCTAGGGGCATAAAGTCTGAAAATGCACAGACATGCTCTAAGAAATTAATGTTTTTTTCTGGGGTTTTCTGCTTTGAATTACTATTACATTATCTGAAGATATTCTGCTTCACAGAAAGAATTAAAAAGTCTTAGATAACTTTGGATAGAAATTGCGTTATAAAATTATAGATAACAAAGAGGACAAGAATAGAATTTTTGATTTTTTAAAAAAGAACTATAATAGTATAAAGATTAATTAAAATATACATTTAGCACCTGTACTGCAAAGCTCAGACCTCTTGTAATTTTTTTTCTTTTTAGTGAGAATTCTGAAAGTTCTGCTGTCACTGCCCAGTTGCTCAGGGTGCTTTGCATATTCCAATGTCTTGTCTCTCCTTCCCCTCCCACCTACACTGACACATGCATCTGCTTATCATCATATGCATTGACTTCCAGTCATTGGCTCAAAATTAGACAAGATGCTGCACCAGAAGAGGTTCTGTTGGATACTAGGAAGAATTTCTTCACTGAAAGGGTTGTCAAGAGCTAGAACGGACTTCCCACGGAACTGGTGGAGTCACCATCCTGGGAAATGTTCAAGAAACAACTGGATGTGGCCTTTAGTGTTATGGTTTATTTAACAAGGTGGTGTTCAGTCAAAAGTTGGACTGAGGACCTTGGAGGCTTTTTCTAGCCTTAATAATTCTCTGCATTTATGACAAGATAGGAATTAGATAAGAGGCAAACAAGAAGATACTTCTTACAGAATGCCTTAATGAAACCTAAAGTTGGAATTTTTATACCGTGAATGTTTTCAAAAGAGGATTGGCTTTTCTATTCATGGCAAAATAGCATGGCATTAGTATCAAACAATAAAATTATCAGTATTTTTTTTTCATTATTGTCAGAGCTGTTGGTAGGCAAAAATTTAATACCTTGATCATCCCCTTGGGCACTCACAAAGTTTTTGATAATGATCTCCTAGAAAATTGTAAGCAGTCATTATAACCTTTATTTATAAAAGAAGCTTAAAAACTAAATTTTAAATTTAAGGTGTATAGCAAAAAGAGTTCTAAGTAGGGTTCAAATTCCTTTATCTCTCTCAATAAGTAGACTCCTATATTATGAATAGAATGGCTTGAATAACTGTATCATTAATAATGATAAAAAATAATAATTTTTTTAAAAGCATGAAACCAAACAAACTATATTTCTTTTAGGAATCAAACATCTGCTTTTGTTTTTCATGTATATATATAGTTAAGATTAGAGGAATGTGACTTGATTCTCTCTCTCTCTGGAAAAAATATTACAACTGTAAAGCAAATTCTATAGCATAAGCACTTAGCTCTACCTAATGTAATGTTTGAAATTTCTGTTGAATTATGTCATCCAGCTTTTGCCAAAATGAATAATCCTGAATTAGCAGTTAGAGAAGTGACCTCTGTCTCTTCCTCGTTAACACATTTCAAGTGTTCTCTGTGCAGTATGTACAATGTAATTGACATTAATAATTTTACAGCTACTGTAAGACATTTGATTTTGTTTTATGATAATCAGAAAAATAGTCTCTTTCAAAATGTAAATTCCTCTGGAAACAGTGAGCACAGCTAGAGTTATATGTGCCTTTCTTAATGAATATTTTACCTTATGTTAATATAATCTATGTTGATTTTTGTGCCAATGGATAGGGAAATGTTCAAATCACATCCAAGCAATGATTCATGCAATCTTAGAGTAGAGTGAATGATTGACTCTGTATGGAATAATTTACTCTTGAAAAATGCTTATTTCATCCTGCTAACTAAGACAGAGCAGATAAGATTCTTAATTTTTAAGTGGCTAAAGATAGGTGAGATAAATCTTGCCCTCATAGTCTCTTGTGAGTGAGTGGTTTAGGATCGCTCAAAGAATCACCATCAAAGGTATTAGCAAAAATAGCTCTAATATGAATTTATAAAACATAATTGTATTCTTTTAAATTTTTTAATTAAAGTGTTTAAAAACAGGATTGACAACATATTCATATTTTCCTCCAGTCTTTCTGTCTCAGAAAAGCTCATAATTTAGTAAAATTCAATACCAGCCAGTCATGTAAACCAGTCAGAATATATTATGGAATTTCAACAGCAGGCTACTTCTGATGCTAGTTGAAATATTAAACAAGTAATGTAACAAGTCAGTAGGTTGCATTTGTAAAGCCTTTTTTCCAGATGTCCCAGTCCAAAACACAAAGAGTATCAGACAGATAAGAAGCAAGGAGAAAACACTTCTGAAATTCCAGAAGGTCTGAATTCTCAAAACTCATGCTCTTTCTAAAACATTTCACTACACCAGTTTTATTTTTCAGATGTGAGGTGATATTGCAAAATGTACATTAAAAATATCCAAGTATTTAATAAGAAAATAATTCAAAATAACACTGACTAGCAGGAAAAGGATAATGAAAATTATCCTTTTTATATCAAACTATTTTTAAATGTGCTTACCTGCCAACAGAACAGTGGACCTTATTACCAGACAAAAATTTAGAAAGCACCAGGCAGAACACAGAAACAGATTTGTTCACCTAATACGATCCTTGGTTAATGTGGCTGAACTGTCAGAAGAACATTGTGGGAAAGGCCTAGCATTTTAGCTTACCAAAAATCTATCTGCATTTATACTGCCAGTTTGGTGTCCGGTGCCATATATTTCCTTTTTCAACACTCATATGTCCATTGTCATTTCCTTATTCAATGTTTCTGTTGCTCCTTAGTTTAATTTTCCAAACATTTTCTTTCATCTTCCTATATTTGATTGCCTATGCCAGATCCTTATTCTGCCTGATTACTACATACTTTATTTCAATGCTGGCTTCTCTTTTCTCTGTATTCAAACCAGCTTTTGCTTCTCAGATTCTGCAGATACAGGAGGGTGCAAACAATAAAATTTACTTCCCATATTTTCAGTATTTGTATGCTATGTACCTCAAAGCCTCTGGGAATAGATGAAGAAAACCCAGCTCACCTCATTGCAGTCTTTGGAGATTTTTGATGTGAAAATTTAAGAAGCCTCCAGCAAACTCATTTTATATCACCTTTTCATTTGGCCAATATCTTGTAGATTTTGATAAAATCAGTAAAACATGCACCCAATGTAAGAATAATAATTGGAAAATGTCAAATTTCTTGCTTTCAAGTAGGGGGGTTCTAGCACTGCTCAGTGGAAAGGTCAGTAATCTCTTTTTTTGTATTGATTTTTCTAATAGGCATAATAGCTTTTTTCCCCTAACTCTATGAGGCCATCAGGTTGAGAAAAGTGATTCTGTCCCTCTTGCTCTCTTAGGACCCCACCTGCAGTGCTGCATCCATCTCTGCTGTCCTCAGCACAGGAAAGATTTGGACATGTTGAAGTAAGTCCAGAGGAGGGCCATGAAGATGATCAGAAGGCTGGAGCACCTCTCCCCTGAGAGAGTTGGGACTGCTCATCCTGGAGAAGGATCTAGGGAGACATTATTGCAGCCTTTCAGTATTTAATATTTAGCAAATAAGAAAGATGGGGGCAGATTTTTAAGCAGGACCTCTTGTGAGAGAACCTAAAAAGTAGAATCAGACTAGATATAAGAACTTTTTCTGCAATGAGGATGGTGAAACTCTGGAACAAGGTGCCCAGAGAGGTGTGGATGCTCCAACTCCACAAATATTCAAAATCAGACTGGATAGGTCTCTGAGCAACCCAATCTCATTGAAGATGCCCCTGCTCATTCCAGGAAGGCTGGACTAGATGACCTTTAAAGGTCCCTTCTAACGTAAATTATTCTATAGAACTATTTTTGAAAGTAGAAGAATTTGAGTATTTTCTGCTTTGACTTTTTAATAGGTACTGATGTAGACAGCAACTGTTATTTGAACAAAAACTATCAGGCAGAAAGGCTGTAAAGAATAGAAGGCTAATTTTTTACTTTTTTTTTAGGAGTCAATGCACATTGCAAATTAACAGGAAAATTTACCTACAGATATAAAATTAACTATGTTGATCTCACATTGATTCAATTAAAAAAATCAAGCATGAATCTAAAAAAACACATTTATAGTGCAAAACTTCCAGATGATTCTTACAGCAATTCTATTCTTTGGTTAATTCCTAGTATTTCAGGAAATGCTAATTAAACAATTTTAATCACAAAGTCATGCCACTTCAGATTTTTGAAACATTTATAAGAGACTGACAATTTTTTTTTTCATTGAACCAACCACCATTATCAAAACTAACACATGAAATCACTCCATCTTAATTTCAAATATTTAATCAGAATAATGTGTGTCTTGGGGAAAACAGATGCACTCCTATCTGTAGAATGTGTCTTCAAATCCATGAAAAACCAATTAGACTGAAAACACTGCATGCTGCATACAAAGTAGAAAACTTCTTACAAATTTTATTGTTGCAACACTTATAAATTTCATATGCAGTATCCAGGTTCAGTTCCTTCCTCTGTACAACTTTTGCATGGTAGCAATATCCATCAATTACACATTTCTTGCACTGATACCAAAATTCAATTTCTTGATATTTGTGCAAAGTATCAATCCCCCTTAAACCATGTACTTTCTTTCCTTATAAAAAAACTATTATTGTTCCCACATTTTATTAATATCCCCAGTACTGTCTCCTAGGTAAAAGATTAATTACTTGGCTGTGATTCATAGGAATGGAGCTGCAGCTAAATTACCTATGTGGCATGCCAACCACTTCTTTTGTTATGTCATGACGTACTGCTATTTAGGAGTGGAAACAAAGAAGTATTCATTTTCCTGTAAATTGCCATGCTCACATCTTGGGAATAGCATCAATAACCCAATCAACAGAAGATTATTAATCTGCAACAAATGTTTTCTGTCATCAACAAGCTTCGTCTTTAATGCCTTCTTCACTTCAGTGCTCATTAATTATATTTAGGTCAGCTATACTTGTGCTATAGCCTTTCACAACACAAACTATTATTTTCTGTTTCAAGTGGGTAGGGAAAGGAACTGCAAATAATTAAAACAAAATATTGACTGTAATTTTTGGAAAAAAATTATGCATTTCTATAACACTATTTTTTGCAATTACATTATACATGGGAGGGTCCATAAGAGTAAATGCAGGTAAAGGAAGTTTTCATTTTTGAAATTAAGGAGAATTTAATCACTTCTCAAATATCAAAGAAACAAATTACTGTGGGGACAAGTTGGGGTGGGTTTGGTTTTTTTATGGTGTGGGGGACTGGGGCATGGGGGTTGATTTGT
Organism: Notiomystis cincta; assembly: GCA_013398075.1. Lineage (NCBI taxonomy): Eukaryota > Metazoa > Chordata > Aves > Passeriformes > Notiomystidae > Notiomystis > Notiomystis cincta. The sequence goes on from VZRX01008226.1 coordinate 17,057, forward strand.
TTTTTCCCACTACAGCAGTGGAAAATGTAATATTTTGCATTGTGTTTCAATACACTGTGCTGATATTCCTACCATATTTAAAAAAGCTGAAATATTGAAACCACACCTGTATCAAACAATTAACAGAATCACTGTATTATTTGATTGACCTTATCTGCAGTCACTGTCGACCCTTTATATCAATTTAGGAAATCTGAGTATTGAGCTAAATTGACTTTAATGCTATTTAAGGCAGACTGTCATTACTTAAAATCTTGGGCACTTTTATATATGATAAAATGCTTTTCACCTAACCTTTCCTATTTCTGTATAAATATCTCTCTAAATATATCTTCAATGTCAATAAGCTTGTTCTATAAACTGTTTTGCCTCGTAATCATAGAACCTGGTCATCATCCTCTCTTTTATCTCAGAAACGCTGCACTTCTCCATTTTTTATATGACGTATTGTTATAGTTCCCTTACAGTAAATGCAGTTTCACTGATTCAAAAATTTCAAATAATTCTTTACTTGCAAAACAATGTTTCCTTATAGTCTTAAATTCTGAGGGGTTTATTTACTTACTGGTAAAGTCTGATTACTAATGGGGAGGGATACTATTTACAAGGCAAATTGTTCTGGGTTTAGTTTAAATCTCAGCTTTCATTTTAAATATTAGGGGTTTTTTGCTAAATGTGGTCTTTTTTAAGAATCTTAAACAGTAGCTACATTCCTGTTTCTAAGGAGAATATATCTTAATTGCATACCCTTTAAACTTCATTTCTTCACAATGTTGACTTTATTAACAACTTGGCCACCAAACTAAAAGTCAACGTAATCTCCCTTCATGGCCCATCTCTCTTCATTGTTCTTTTCCACCTTCTTGTTCTTCTTTGTTATGAAAGAAATGTTTCAGTGCCTCTGAAACACTTGAATTAGTAACATGTAACAACTGTTAGAAGAAATTATTCTGCTCTTTTAAAAATAGTTCAAGCATAGAATCACAAAATCATTTGGATTGGAAAAGAACTTTCACATATGAAAAGCCAAAGAATATAAAGAATTAGTGAGATATCAGGATATTGGGTGATGGTTTAGATTTTTATCATCTAAATACTAAAGGGCAAAAGGGATCATATATTGCTTCCGTATTTCAATATTTGCACTTTTAGATTTTGCCCTTATACTTGTACTAGCATGAGAAGTTCAATGACGGTGGAAAGATGGAGGGTTTTTTCTCCCTGGTATTTTTCTTTGAAGACTTCAATAATTAGAGAATGGAATGTCTTTGATGCAACCATTAAGAAATTAGCTAAATGTATCTGCAAGCCTAAAACAGTAATTGTCCTTTTTGCTAATGCTAAAAGAAGGGTAAAAAAAAATACACTTCACTGACCTTTTTTTTCTTATCTGACTCATAAACTGGCCTTTTAAAAATGCATGATAAGGATTAATTAGCCGGTAACAAGAGAGTATGAGTTTGGGAGAGATTACATGGCTGAATTGAAGGGATTGGAAGAGCATGTGTTTTAGCTGTTACAAATTAACTCTACATACCAAGGCTAAGTGTAACACAGTTAAGCGACTCTTCTACTTAACCAATTTCAACACTAACTCAGCTGGATCATGAGACATCTTATTATTACATAAATATCTGTAGTCTTCATGTAAGGCAGCTATTTTAAGAATTTGCTATAGCTGAAAAAGTGGCATTGTATACTCTTAATGTTTCACATTTCTAAAATTTTAAAAATATTATCAGCAACATCCACCAAAGAAAGAAAATAAAATATATGAAGACTAATTGGTTAAAATGGATTTATATTATGAAGTCATTTTAATTGCCTCTAAAATTCTAAAACTGGTTCTGGTTCTACAAGATACTTAGACACATTTAAAGTTATGTGTGGAAATAGTTTACCTGACATTTACTGATAAAACTGTATTGTGTGGAGTGGGAAACAAGAGGGAAAGTAGCCCAAGATAAACAATCTATCACATTTCATTTGCAAAGAAAGGCAAAAGTGCACTAACTTTATATAGAAATATTTCATGTAGAAATATAGTGAACAACTCTTTAAATGCAAACAAACCCAACTGAGAAGTCAAATCTGTAAGTATATTCAGAAACTTCACATGCCCTATTTAGAGATAGCATTTTGATCAAGTTATTCCTAAATCTGATTTGCCAAGTGATTTTACCAGGTAGTTAGTATGCTTGATTTGTCTTCAGAAAACACTGTTCTCAATGAGAAAAATATTATTCTAGTAAAACAGATTGATCAGTCACTTTAAACTAATTAAAGTTTTTTAAAACGTTTTCAGGAAACAGCACAGTAGGCAAATCCCTACAATGAGAGTAAGAGCAGAAGATAAATAACAAGAAAAAATAGTCTCTCTGTACACAAGAATGGATATTGAAAACAAAGATTTTTAACATGCAAGGAAAAAAAAAAAAAGAGAGATTATAACCACATGTTCTACTTCAAGTGTTTTCCCAAGTGCTATTCCAGAATTCTACCAGGCTTATTTAATTTTTTCCATGTTTTTTGTATACTATGATTTTCATATGTGTTCAGTTGTGTGCTGTGGTAGCTACAAAGCCAAAGTTTTAGCTTGGCTTCAGGAAGCTTAAAACCTCTCTTTGACCACAAATACACTATCATTTGAAGATTTCCTAAGTCTTTTTGTGGGATCTGTGGGTGGAAAAGTTCAAGATGTAATGATTTATTTTTATTTGGAAAATGCAAGGCCAGTTTAGACAGACTTAAGGCAATTCCTTCCCATTTAGAAAACTTTCCATTAGCAATTTCTGTCACTGTATAAAGCCTCAGAAAGTATTTACTGACAGATAGTACTGAAAACAATATAATTTTAATTTCTGCCAGAAACTGAAATATCCAACATTGTATTGTAGATGTAGACTTACCATTCTGATACCTGAACCTGAGGATTGTGCTACATTTCACTATTTCAGCTTTCAGTTTCAAAACACAGGACTCCATGGCTGTATCAGTAAGCAATTGATCTTATCTATTAATCAAAGAGAAATCACATTTTTGATACAGTTCAATTTCAGTCTGGAAACTGAAAGACACTTCTGTGGGCAGTGATTCCAGAATACTTGTAAAACAGATACAACTGTTACTTAGTCTCCAAATAATGCAGCCTTTTAAAAAAAGAATTTTAAATGTTGACCATGTGGAATTAAGTGTTTTTTTTCCAGCAAAGTACAGTAATTTCTTTAACTCTGTCAGAATTTTTTAAAAGAGTATTGACCCAAATTGTAGTGGAATTGCTTACATGGTGATAATTCAAGGAAAATGTTTTGAAACACTAACCAACAGTTATGACAATAAAATGCCATAAAAGAGAGATGCTCTCAGGAAGAAAATTAAAAAGTTGCATTACTTTTCAAAAAAATATTACTAACTATATATCTGCTAGAACTTTAAAGTTGTAGTAAAAGCTTTGTATTTAATTTTATCCTTTCCTTTTGGCCATTTTTTAGCATATTAAATTCATATTTTGTTATACTTTCACTAGCATCTCAGTGGTTGGCAGCCTTCCTGTGTAATCACAATGACAGCATTCATTGTTTCATAGGAGAAGGTTCTCCTAAACATTCACTCAAAGTGGAATCATAATTGGTTGTTTATGTTTTCTTACCTGAGAGAGAATCATATTATTTTGGGCCAAAATTTTTACGAAAACATATTTTGAAAAAAAATGCACACATAGCACACGTGAGTGATCATGATGTTGATGGAGAACTCTTACAAATGTATTCAGGCTGCAGGTGCTGAATACATTTGATTTTATGTGGTATGAGCCCATGACTTTTTATAGTACTGGCAGAGGAGCTGAAATGATCCTTTCTTACTGATATATGATTTAGTATACTGTGTACTGCAACACCATCCAAAGACTTTGAAGCTATTCAGCAATTTTATACTCAAGGAAACGATTAGAGGGAGGTATTATTAAATGGCTCAGACAGCTGCTCTTCAGGGAAAGAGAAGTCTTGACCTCCACTCTGTCTACAATATGGGTAACAGTCACAGAGTGGCCTGGGTTAGAAGGATCCTTTAATATACTGGTCACCTTAATCACCTAAATTCATCCTATATTTTCTATATAGTAAGATGAGGGCCATAAGTGATTTATGGTAGAGACGACTGCAGAGAGGTGGAACAGTTTGGAAGTGTTGCTTTCCTTCACAATTCTTAATATTTGGATGGCAACAATTAGGTGAGGTAAATTCAGGCAACTCAACCTCACTCACAGAGCCATTTGCTCACTGTCCCATAAGGAAATGGGAAGAGAATAAGGAAAGCACAAATATCCATCAGTTGAAATAAAGACAGTTTAATAGTGAAAGCAAAATCTGTGCACACCACTAAAACAAAAGAAAAAATTAATTCATCATTTCCCATGGGCAGACAGTTGCTCAGCCATCTCTAGGAAAAACAGGCTCCATTATATGTAATTGCCACTTTACTTGGGAAGACAGGCATCACAATTCCAAATATCTCCCTCCTTCCTCTATCTTTCCTGCAACTTCTGCTACTGGGCATGACACCAGACAATATGGGATAGCCCTTTGGTCAGCTACAGTCAGCTGTTCCCCTGGGGGAATTGGGCTGTGTCCCCTCCCAGTTCCTTGGGCACCCCCAGCCTCTTTACTGGCAGAGCAGTGTGTGAAGCAGAAAAGGCCTTGACTCTGTGCAAGCACTGCTCAGCCAAAAAACCTCAATGTGTTGTCAGCTCTGTTCTCTTCCCAAAAGCAGGACATTGCCTCATACTATCTACCACAAAAAAAATTTACCTTGTCCCAGTACAGACACATAGGTATCAGCTGTGATGGTGAATAGAACAAGTTAATGCTGTGAAGGTTGAAAGCAACAAAGAGCTGTTTGGTCAGAAATTATTTATAAGAAGGCAAAAAGTAAATTGTTTAGTGTAACTGCAAAAAACAGCCCAATTTACAACTGTAAAAATCTCCTGTTCTCCTTCCCTATTCCGTATTCTGAATCAAAAGATACTGCAGCAGTAAACTGGTTGTGAACAAACTTTTTCTTTTTATAAAGGTGACCCTGAAAGCCAGAGATGAGTGCAACTTAATGCAGTATCAGGGCTGTGAATTGAACAGTGCCTATAAACAAGAGGCAGGTCTATGATGTGTTGGATGTTCTTTCCACAAACACCAGTCTCTGAAGGATATAAAGCAAAGTCAAAGCTGCCTTAAAGCAGCAGGTGAATGTTTTGCCACCTGAGGGGCTCAGAACCTTTGTGAATCAGATCAATAAAGATTTGATGATTCAGGAGGACACTTTAACCCCTAAAAATACCATTATTTTAGCAGCAATTCTCAAAGGAAAGCTGGGGAAAGAAACAAAAATGTTGTGGTCAGCTGCTGCATAATCAAGTTGTCTACTAAATAAAACTGAGACCTTCTCTTTGTCCTACAGCTCTGTCATATTTTTTTCCTCCAAACATTCTAAAGAAAATCAATAACATATCAAGAACACAGTGATACCTGGCAGTTTAATTTCAGAAAGTCTGCAGATCAATAACTGTAGAGAGGCTTACAGTTATTCAGAATATAAGTGCAGTAACTAATGCTGGGGACAGTGTAGGTGAGAGTATGTGTGTGTGTGTGTGTCTGAGAGAGAAGCTGAGATTTACATTCATTACTGGGACTTTCTGCAACATTGTATTTCAGTCACTACCTTTACCATTCCTTTGTGAAAAGCTTTTAGAGCTGGATGTTTTTCATTCCTTCGCCTTAAATAGTTATTTGATTTAAACAGCTAGAGAAATAACTTTGAATACTCTACATTTTAGATTGAAATAGAAATTACATTGAGATACTGATTCAGAAGTTTTTAACTCAACCAAATTTGTCATAGGTTTGTCTATAAGATCTATGCTTGGAATTGAATTATTCCTAATTAATGATGGCCATATTCAGTTATTTTTAAGTGAAAGATAAGGATTGTGTTAAAAAATCTTTCTTCGTATAACTTCAAACTGACATAACTTCAACATAAAAGATGTTTTAAAGGTCTAATTAAGATATTTTTTGTTATATTTTTTTTTATTTTTATCACTTGAACCAAACCAATCTTCAAGTTCAGTTATTAGAAAGAATTATGTATAAAAATATTTAAATATTAGTGAAAACATAAAACCTCCCAATACACCAAAAAAATATACACCAAATATTTGGCAGGCCACAGGAGCAGCATATTTTTTGATCCATAAAATTATGGACAATTATGCACAGATGACTCCAGAAAGCTTTATGAAATGACAAGGCTGGATTCTTTGGCTGATGAGTGAACTTGATCCAATAGATGAATCCAAAATCTGTAAGTAAAATATAAAATATATTTAATAAGAGGTCTAGTACAAAAATTCTATGTCTGATTCAAATGTTTTTCTCGTGGTGAAGCATGAGAAACAAGTACAAATAATTACCAGTCTTGCACTAATATAATATGGAACATGTATGTTTCCATTTTCTGGCATACCAATGGGATAAGGAAGAAGTCAATTTAAGACAGCCCATTTAAACACTGGATATTTAAAGGATTGTATATACTCTATTTTGGGGTAAAAAGTGAAATCTTAGATTATGTATATATTGGTTTGGATTTCTCTCATCTTACTTCATGTATGTACTATGTAGTTAATGAAGAAGAAAGGAGGGTAGACTCAGATCATGGCTAATTTCCCCATTTTAGAGCTTTGACAAAGAAGGAATGTGAAAAACATCCTTATAAATGCATTTATATCTTCCCATTGATTAGACTGGAAGGGTAGACAGCCAGATATTAATTGAAACCTACTCTTTCTGCGGTACTTTCATGTTCATAACAAAACAAATTCAAACCAGAAAAATTTCCTGGGCCAAGTATAACCTCACACACTTTTATGCCTTCCTGAAATAACAGGATAAGGCCAGGATAACTATTATGTGTTCTATAGTTGCATCTTATTTTTGCATGGATCTCTTTTTTTTCTGTACTCCATCAATAGGATGGTAGAACTAAATTCCCAATAGAAGGCCAATGGAAAATTTAAAAAATATTTCTGTTTCTTTAAAATGGTTTCTTTCAGAAAGTGGGGAAATGTATATGATTTGGTCTTGATTTTAGGAATACATCCTCCTTCTTAATTTACATGTCTTCCTCACTCATTCTGCAAAGCTGCCTCAATCTGAAAAGGCAGCCTAAGTGCAGAGAACAAGAAATCATAATGCTCTAGATGTCACAGACACCTCACCACCTGGTTAACCTTAAAAAGATAAGGAATCTCTTTGACTTTAAAGTGGCAGCTTATTACTCCATGGGTAAGCACTTGTCTAGACAGAGTCATAATAACTTTCAAGAAGTACCTAATATCCCTATTATTTGTCTGGAGAAATCACAGTCAGGTTCAAGCATTCCTGGCACCAGGAATAGGTATGAGCTACGAGCACAGTAGTTTCTGAATAAGTATGTGTAAACTGATTCACTAGGAGAAAATAGATTTGGTCACAGGTAGTTTCATGTGACTGCTTCTTCTTTCATTTCCTTTCATTTTCCACAGACTGATCTGCTTACTGTACTACTTGCTGTTAAAAAAAGCATTTCAGTCCCATAATAAGCATCTCACATGACTTTCCATTCAGAGAGGCAGTCTAACCCCTAACCAGGTAAAGGGAAAACTTCAAAGACAGCAGGGCTGTGCTATCCTCTTCAATGAACTGCACTGATTCATACCAACTGAGTGTTTGGATCAAAGTCTCATTTAATGGAATGTGCTTCCTCCAGCACCACCACTAAAATTTTCAAATATCTCAATCATCCACCTGCAGAAGAATATTTTCCTAAAATCCCACCGCAGTTTTAACTGTTAAGAAGGATAATGGGGATAGCAATGGTGTTTGAGTCCCATCTCTTAATTTAAAAACCAGTTTCTATAATGTTGAAAAACCCTAAAACAACCAAACAAAAGTAATCCACCTTGAATTCAGTTTAGTTCTCATAATTTTACTATTTTTAGGTGGGACATACTCTTGTAACTATAAAACTGGCCTGATATTGACATGCAAAAAAGAATTTGTGAATTGTTTCCAGAAACAATGAAGTTATAAACTGTAAATTTGTAGTCAATTTTACATCAGCCAATTCTTACACTCTATTATGCATCAACCTTGAATTACATATTAAGCCTCAGGTTTCCTATTCATACTGTCACAAATTATGTAATTCATTTATGACAATCCACACATTAATCACTTACATGTATAATTCTGTCCTTTTATCAGCTGTCTGTAAGGAACTTCCAAAATATACTTTATTCGCTGCTTCAAGACTCACTCATTCTCTCACCCTCATGAAACCCTTCAGAAACCTTTAAAGACTGTCAATATTTTCTCATATTGAATAATATCTGCAAATTGTTAGATGAGTTGAGAGGATAAAGGTTCTGGGCAATCAGTGCCTTCAGGATGTTGTCAGTATCACTGACCTCACATTGACATCATGTTTTGTATATATATACTTTTCACAGGATACAGGATGGTTCAGGATAAGTCCCTTATTTCCCAGATACACAGGCAAATAAAGAGTCATGGCATTCAACATGAATTCTACTACTATTCTGCACTCAAAATTCAGTATGTTGGAAAATAAAATGGACAATAAATTTGGGAGGATGAGTGTTTTCAGCTGCAGAGGTACATGGAAATACCCTAGATACAGAAAAATCCAAATTAACACAGATAACAGAATGACATAGAAAATAAAGTTACTGGATGAAAAATTGGAAGAAACCAAGTACCAAAGGGAAAAAAATATGAAGACAGATTGAACACACAGAATATACTGAAGGAGTGCAACACTATCTTTCTTTGAAAAATGGATTTCTGCTCTGCCTAAAGTAAGGGGAAGAGGAAGAAAGAATAGAATAAAGCCACCAAGAATTTTATCACCATGAGATGAAGTACTGGGAGTATTTTTTATATACCATATTTAAATAAATGGGTTTAAAAAAGAGAATATTTAAAAATTATGTAATTATAAGTACATGTTAATATTTGAACTGAATTATTAACTTATGTCTAGTCTGACATTCAATACCTTTTTTTCCATATTTAAGAACAGGCTGCACCATAGAAAAATAAAAAAATACAGCTACATCAAAAGGTGTTTTCTTAATTATATTTCTGGAATATTATGCAAATATTGCAGCTACTGTAACCACTAAATTTAGGTGTTTCAGTATATTGAAAACATACTTTTCTGTATGTTTTATAGACATTTGAAAACAATATTCCTGTAGGAATCTTAGTGCCTAAATTTTAAAACATACTTCAGTCTTTTAATGATGTATGATAATATAAGCATAGGAGACTCATTTTGCATAATTGCAGTCTAGGAACTAGATTATAATGCCGAATGATGTAATTACGGGTTTGTTTCTAAATTAATTCCATTCTTGTTTCTGTCTTATATTCTTATTTAATAGCTTGTACTTCTTGCAGTACTGTAAATTATTGAACAAACATAAGTGACAGTATGCCCAGTGTTTCATCTCACATTGCTGAGACAATTTGTTAAGTACATACTTAATAATAAAACTTTCAAAAACTGAACATAACACAATTGTAAAAGCAAAGAAATAAAATAAACCACTGTCAACATCAGAACAAAAGGGAACGGGAAGTAAATTTGGATACTAGAAAATAGTCCACCCTTCTATTTTGGATAGGAACCACATCACAAAATATTGTTTATGAGAAGAATGTTATCTATTTTCTATACAGGAAACTGAGGCTATATGAGCTGAATACAAATTAAGGAAAATCTATGAGTGTCCACACACAGAAAATGAATTATTCCATACATTCACTGATATAATATCTCAGCTCTCTGGACTGCAAGCACCACTCTCCAAGTCCAACACACCACAATGCAATACCGTTTATCACAAGGGGGAAAGAACAAGTAACTCTTGTATTGTTGACAAAGAAGAAGTACTAGGTGATACCTACTTAGCCAAACCACAGAATCACAGAATGGGCAAGATTGGAAGAGACCACTAGAGGTCATCTTGTTCAGCCGTCCTGCACAGAAGGGCTCTCTAGAGCACATTACTCAGGGTTGTGTCCGGACAGGGTTTTAAACATCGCCATAAAGATTCCACAGCATCATTGGACATCCTGTTCCAGTGCTCAGTCATTCCCATAGTAAAAATATTCTTCTTCATATTTAGGTCCCATGTCTAAAAATTCCCTTTTCCCTCATTTTTTTCTCCAGCAGATAAAAAGGTCTGTATTAGCCAATACAGATATCTGCAGACAGATAGATGGAGTATTTCTGCACAGCATGTTTGATTTCCTGTTAGACTGATCTTCCTCTCACTCTGTTCAAGGAGCAGCCACGTGCAAATCAGATCTGTACAAGAAAGTATGCAAATGTATATTATACAGTGCTCTTCTAGGAATAATAAAGACAGGGATGAGGCTGAGCACCAGCTTGGGACCAGTGAAAACTTAGTGCAGCCAGAAAAACAATAAATTGAAGATAAATTCAGATAAATCAGCCACAAAAACCCATTCTGGTTTCTTCTCCGAGCCTGGAGAAGTCATCTACGACAGTTGCACACTTTCAGCTCAATTCAACTCACTCAGTATTCCAGAAAAAAATTAAACTAATAGAATCATAAAAGAATAAAATTTGGAAAACATCTCTGAGATCATCAAGCATTAAGCAGAGACTAGTGTGTTCATCACTAATCCGTGTCCCCAAGTGCCACATCCTTGTGTGTTTTGAACATTACCACAAATGGTGATTCCATCAATTCCCTCGGCAGCCTGTTGTAATACTGGCGTGCTATCAACATGGTTTATGTCAAAAATCTATGACAACATAGAGGCTGCTATGAAACTCCACCCCATCAGACACAGTACTATGGTTTTCATTCTTAAAGCACTGAAAAAATTCTGAAAAATATGCTCAATTATTTTGAGGAGCCATTAAAAATAAAGTACCGCTAAATTAAAAGTAAAATAAGAGTTATCCTTATTTAGAGTCTGTAATATTTGATTCTTTTATTCCTGATGAAACAAACTAGGAAGACAAACATCAATAATTTTCACCTAGAAGACATGCCACACTGCCTTCCTAATCATAACTATCATTTCATAATCTTAGAAATATACAGAGACCATTAGAAACTCTGGTGAGAGAGGAAAGAGGTAACTACTAAAGTATTTGTGGCAACCAAGTCTGGAGAAAAAAAAAAGGGAGAAAAAGTCTGTGTCAGACTTCTGCATTTAGCTGTTTCTTGTTGGAATTAATTAAGCTATAAAGTCTGTATCAATGGCCTGCCACTGTTTAATTTATTTTCATTCTGTTCTCATGGGCAGATGAGAAGTGAAGACAATTTTTGAAAGATGCTTCCTTATTTTTAGAAGTTAGTCTATTAAACATAATCAATGACAACTTGAGAGTCTGGGAAGCATCTGATGCTTAATCTGAACAGATTTTTAAATATTCAATGATTGATTTTAATAGGTGCCTTATAGACATCCATAAATTGAATTCACTTGCAGCTTTTTAATATATAATTATTAATTGGTTTACAGCACTCAGAAGTGTGCTAAGTACTTCAGAGCAAACATAACAAGTTATTCTCTCCCTGAGTGTAAGCACCGAACATAAAAACTACTTCCAGCTAAAATTCCCTTACATATCTCAACAGAGAGACTGGTTGCCAACATTACCTACCCACAGCTCTCTGCTGCAACACACACTAGAGACAACAGGGGAATTGTTTAATTCAGAACAACTTCCCCAGCCATGTTAATCTCTATAGTCAGAGAGTAACCAGAGCATTAACCTTCTCTCAATTTCAATGGGCTTGAATCACCCATTTCTAAGTACAGCACAGAAACTTGTGGGTTTGCTGTATTCTTAAAATATTAGATGATATGAAGCCTTATGTGAAGGTACATTTTCTCCATTTTTCTTTCTTCTGTATTACTATTCATTTCCTACTCTGTTTATATTTGTGTCTTCTTCCTTTTGATGCTATTCGTTATTTTAAATGCTTTTCCTATCTCTTCATTTAGTTTTCTCCCTCCTTGAAAATGGCACTTTACTTGCATTTGGGTTTTTTTACCTTTACTCTTATATTTCTTATATTTGATGGGTTTTCCCCATCACCACTCCACATCCAGTCTTCTATGTAACAGCAAAGTGTTTTCTGTACTTCATGTTTTTTCCACCTCCCAATTCAGTCTCCTAGTCATTTGTTTCCAGATAGTCTGTATATTTTCCTAAAGAAAAAAATATTTTTCACACCACTTGCCTGAAAATTCTCCTCTACATAAAACTGTGTCATGGTTTGAAAAGGATTAATTTCTTCCAAGCTAATCTGTTCCCACTGTATTACTTTTCTGGATGCACTTCTGGTGCTACGTTCCTCCATTTATCACCCACAGACATTTCCGTGACATATTCCTCTGTTCAGACTCCTCCTTTTCAACTAATTTTTAACTGTTATTTTCTTTATTAAAGGATGAATTTCAACATTGTTCTTGTTTTCATAGAGGTGTCTAGGACAGGAACAAACAAGGCAATGTAGACTTTATTACTTAGGGACAAAGTTGTTCAGCATTTTAAATATGTTTATGCAAACATTTCTTTTCAACAAGCAATAGAATTCAGCTAAAGTTAATGGCTAAAACAATTCTAATGTATGAAGAAAAAAATACTTGTAAGCTATGCTTTACCAGGTAGTAATTAAAATATGAGCTATAATCAATGTTATAAATTATATATTCATATATGTTCTCTGATATGCAGAAGATAGAGCAAGTTTTACAAGCATTAGTGAAGACTGTGTATTATAGACTATTGAAAGAGGCTAACACTTTGTAACTGACTGCCTGGAGTTAATGTTTCACAAAAGGAAAAGAAAAGAGAAAGAAATATAGGGAGACAAAGTGGAGACCAGTAGTTAGTCATTGCTCATGATAATTACTGTCATCCATCTTTCAAAAACGCTAAGGGTTTTTTCTGCTTTCACATTTTGCATTCATTGCTGCAGTTCCACAAGCCCCCAAGCAATTCAGAATTCAAAACTGTACACCTCCAATACTAAGTCATTTGTTTCACTTTGCATAATAATCACTATTGTTTTAATAGCTTATGGTATCTCATTTGTGCATTTTCATTAAAGAATGGTACCTGTCTTAAAATATCATGAAAATATACAGCAAGCAATCAGGAGATGAAAATACTGGTGGTAACAAATGAATTATTTGGGAGTGAGATTCCAGCATCATATACATATGAGCCATAGGAAATGAGTGATGCTAGTTTCATGATTGTTTAAGTGGCTACTCTTCTTCAATGTTGCAAGAGAAGGAACCACACTGAAGGTCATGATTATAGACTGGGGAATAACCTTAAAATGGCATAGTAAAAACTTCTAATAGGTAAGATTTCCTTGTGAAGATTTATCCCCTGCCTATCAGCTTATATTCAAATAAATAATGTTTACAAAGCACAGAACAATCTCAATAAAGAGTAAAGATGGAACATTTCCTTCCTAGATAGAATAATATTAGCTCTATGATGCCTCTTGATGCATTATCAACTCCTGTTAGTGAAGAGACCTTCTACAGTATCAGTCTTTATTTTTTGTGTGCTTTATGAGTTACAAAAAAGAGTGAACTGGAGGCAAGTTTTCTGCTTGAAACTACATAAAAACGTGAGGCTTGTTGTGAATAGCATAATTTATAATATTTCAGATATGCAGTTAAAGAATTGGTTGAAGAATATTGAAAAATGTACCTTTGGTAGTCAGTTATTCACAGACCCATTTATTTAACTTTAGCCTTAAAAAAACACCCCAATATTTTACATAATTACATTATGAAGATGATAGTTGAATAAGCTGATTTACTGCAGCTGAAAAATCATAAAAACTCACATCTGATTATTGAATCAGTTAATCTCTGATAAAGATTCTTTTTCTTAGACACAAAAATATATTTTCTCGAGATTAAAAGTCGAATTGTAAACTTGACAAAACGTTGTGTTAACTGGTGAGAATGAGGGAGATATGGCCCAACCCTCTCTACAGGCATGCCCATATGTGTAAGAAAAGATGGTTTTTTACAAAACCCATTTACAAAACTGAAAATTAGGGAGGCTTTTCTTTAATGAATGGAAAGGCAGAAAAATGAAATAAGTGGGAATACAGTGCTCATTTGTGTTGGATTTCGTATTGCTATTACCAGTACCAAAGGAAAACTTACTGCTTTTATCAATCCCGATTGAAATAATCAGGCAAAATCCTGAGACTGAGTAAACTATCAGTCTGGAAAATAGTGGAAAAAGCTCTTAATAAATGGAGCCAGCAAGAAATAAAGACCCAGACCAGAGGTTTCACCTCAGAATAAGAAAGAAGTGAGGAAGTGTTACAGTAACCAACTCATACTCAGAAATTACTTTGATGTTAGTAGAAGTTTGAAACACCTGCAGAAAATAGTCTAGAATTTCTTTTCACTGTGATTCAACTTGCAAATTATGCAGTTCAATGTATGAAAAAAGGCTACATATCAACAAGATTCTTTAGATGATTAATTGCTTTTTACCCTCTTTGGTAATTTGAAAAGATAGCATCTTACAGAGGAAAATGTAAAAAATAACCAGTGCTGATTTTTTAGATACCATTCACAATTATAATATAATTGAAAGCTTGCTTATGCCTGTATTTATTGTAAGTTTGCATAGTTTGCTTGTATATTGAGCTTTCAGCTACAGTTCATGACTAGAATTACTTGGTGCATTGTCTCATAAAACATTTTAATAGTATTCCTTCACTAATAACAACGACGATCTAAAACAGCAGTGATGGACGAAAGTGTTTAAGGAGGTCACTACAAGTCTCACTGCTCCTACAAATTCCTAGGTGATTTATGTGACAAACTTACATTAATGCTAACCTGAGTTTTGCATATAAATCCTCTGTTCATCAGTGAGAAAACAGACCCCAAAGTGTTTGATTTAATTAATCTCTTGCCTGTTCCTTTCACTAAGGAAATAATCTAAATAATGCATAGGGATGGGGTATTAGGTATCTTTCTACAGTTACGACATGATTAATTACAATGGCTAAGCCCCTAAACATTAAGATGAATACTAATTTGGAGGCAGAATCTTGAACTGGGAAAGTGCAAAGGACACATATTTTCTATCACAATTTTAGTGCCACATTAGTGAAAGAGAATGACAGAACTTTGGCTGCGACTTCTGGGTACCATTTGCATAGATTAAGATCCCACAATTACATATGTACTTTTTAAAGAAACAAAAGATTATTTTAGATCCTTATCATTCAATATAATATGAAGACCTGGGTTTTACACTGTTTCTAAAACCTCACTGTCCACCAGGAAATGCTTTGTGTGCACACAACACCTATAAATGCAAATCTCACGGAATGAAAAGGGCAAAGGTCTGGATAGCTATATTACTGGTTTATTAAAAGACATAATTATTCAGGGTACAACTGTCATATGACCATCTGATGCCACAGACAATGTTTATGCAAATGTTGCCATGACAATCTGATGCATTAATATGCATTGATGTAAATTATCATTCATTTTCAGCTGATAGTAAGGCTTACATGAGAATATGAGAACAATGCTTAAATGACGAAACAACCAATTGTATTTAATTTCCATTTTCATGAATAGTCAGCATCAATGACTAACTGAAATGGGTAGATTATGGAGTACTTCAGACAGTTTTGGACATAATTTGAGTATATGTATGCCCCATAGAGTTGTAGTTAAAATTTCAAACTGAAATTTTCATCTCAGGAAAAAAAACCAACTCTAACCTAGTCAGTCTGCCCCTCAGAGAAGACTTGGTAAAAAGGCAGTTGTTGTTAAGGGAATTAAAAAAAAAAAATCAAACAAAAAAAACAAACAAAAAAACCCAACCAACCAACCAACCAAAAAAAAAACACCACCCAAAAAAAACCCCAACCAAACAAAAAAACCACAAAAAACCACACACACACAAAAGAAACCAACCAAAAACCAACAATCCAAAACATGCAAAACATCACCAAAAACTCAAGTAACTCCATAGAAACAGTCATTGGCTTATCATTCAGCCTGCTGGACACATGCCAATTCTGTTTGCAGTAGATCTGCTACATGCAGCACCGACTCAGCCCAAGTTCCACAAAGGGTCTGGATGATGTTCTGCCACAAGTGCCCCAGTCAATAACCTCATTCTCAGGCGTGCCTGGGATCACTGGACATTCCTGCTGCACGACAGAGCTGCCCATATCACTTACCTGTAGTGTCTCTACTGCTGGAAGGTGACAAGTTTGAAAAATATTTGGCTCCATTCAGCTCTGGGGCTCACAGTGGCACTTCATAAAATGAAGCAGATGGATGGCTGTTTCCTCAAACCTAGTGTATGATAAATCCTGAAATCTTCAAATTCACTGTGGCAAGCCCATTGATATCCATTTATCACCAGAGGCCTGGAAGAATACAATATAAAAGAGAATCTAATAAAGCTATCATATTATCTGTCATATAGCAACGTATAGAAAACTGGGAATGTGTTGTGTTTATTTTTCTGCAACTTGTTCTTTGCTATGTGATCTTAAAAAAAACAACAAAACAACTGATGGTTCACTATGGAGGGAAATTTAGTGCTTATTTTGAACTGGATGATACTTTTTGAGAGGATGGAGGAGGAGAAAATAGAGTCACAGTGGCCAGATTTGTCCCACGTATGCTCCTAGTTTGCCATTTGGCGCCATTTGCCATAGGATGAAAAAAAAAATAAAAAATGCATAACAAAATAATCTCTCCCTCCTCAGCAGTCTACCACAGATACTTCAAAAAACAAAGTGATTTTCCACACCAGGTCACACACAAAATATATGAAATGAAAGCTATTGCTGGTAAATGGGCTGTCTGCTACACAGAAACAATTTTCTTCTGCCCTTTACCTGTGGCTCCCATTTCACAATATAGAAGGGATACTGTCACTTAATGTTACGCTTTTGTCTGAAAATGTCAAGCTTAGAACACCTCATACGCTAATTACAAAGTCTACAACTGAAATAAGTAAATAAAGAAATTCTCATGGTTTAATGCAAGACTTAAGTCTATGCATGTGACAACATAGTAGCCACTTTTTAGTTAAAGCTATCAGTTTGGAAACACATTCTTAAGAAATTAATAATGTAAATAAAACATACAATTTGAAGGACTGTAATGTTGTTGTTTTTTTTTTTACTAAGTCATTAAAAAAAAAGAAAAATCTTGCTCTCTACCATTCCATTTAGTTGAAAAAATATAAACCAACAATTGTAGAAAGCAAAGTATAGCTTAATTTCTGTAGAAAAGCTGTCCCTGACAAATACATATTGCTAACATCCTTTTTTATTCTCTGGCCTTCTCCACCACAATTACTGGTAATACTCTGTAATTTGAGGAATGTCTGCATGGCAGCAATTGCTTGTTTTAAGACTGTATTCTGTGAGTATGGACAAAGTACTCACTTTTTAGTCATTGTAGCACCCTCCACAAAACACACTCCTTTGAAATATGTAGTGTATAGGAGGTGGCTGATAAAAAGAGCCCCAGCTATTTAAAAAGGTGCAATCCTCAAATCCCTCTTGAGTTGCCAGTACAGTTGCCTCTTTGTACTCACAAACACAATAGGCTTATCTTGATAATAACCTTCTGTGACAGTCCTGGTCTGTGCTGAATCTTCAGGCTTTAAGATGTTTTACACACACCCACGTTGTCCTCCCAGATGGACTAACTCTATTTAACTCCTGCTATAAATATATTCTTATTCCTCATGCTGGACATGGAGATCTGCCTTTGTGCCAGATGAAGAACAATGGAGAGCTTTCGGCATTTCCGTAATTTTTTTTTTTCTAATTCCTTACCTGAAGATGGGAAACAAGTAAAATCTTAGGAATAAGAGTAGAAAAAATAAATAGAAATTAAGTATTGGTTTATATTTAAAAGTTCTAGCACTCAAGTTTTCTCTGTTACTTAGAATTAAGTAATAGAGAGTTCGTCTTCTATGTCAAGATGAAAAAAATCAATACCATGTGTAATGATCTCTCCACATGTTGCTTTGCCAGTCATTCTGTACTCACTACCATAGATTGTCCCTATTGACATTCCATGCCTGAAATCCTTAAACTGGGTTCTTGTTTGATAAATTAAAAAGAATAAAATATGTGCTTTTTTTGGAAAAAATAAAATTAAATCAGATTTCTGTTTTATTCAAATAAAATTGGTGAAATAATATCATTTACATTAATATATTTATATTCATGTAATATAATCTCATATATTTATATATTCATAGTAAGATTAAATTACATTATTTACTTTGATTTAACATAAAATGATCAGCTTTTGGTTTAAATATGATATCCAAAGTTGTGAGCATTGGAATGAAATCTCTTCAGTTTAAATGACCCTCTTTTTGAAGTCTTTTAAAAAATATCCTAACTTTTATAAGGAATTCATCAGATGATATTGAGTTCTTTCTTGACAGCCACTTATTATACTACAAAGAATAAAACCAGATTCCATAAGCAGTCAAATAACTTTAAAGAAAATAAGTCTATTGCCAGTGACACAAAACCAACAACTGCAATAATGACAAATACATTCAGAGAAGAAAGAGAAAAAAAGCTAACAAAATACTGTCAGAGGTGAAGGGACATGCAAGGGAAGCAACAGAGCAGAGGGAAGGCAGAAAAGAATATTTCTGGAAGAAAAGGAGAAAGACATTTAGAAAGCAGAAAGATATTTTCAGTCTAGGGTGAAGGAAGGAAAGACAGCAATATGAACCTGAATGCCTGAATGTCAAAGCAGTTGTCAGAATGGGCAATAGGTTTTCTTGCTGTTGGGTTTTCGTGTTTTGTTTTATTGTCTGTGGTTTTTTTCTTTCCAAAAAAGAATAAAAAATGTACTTGCAAAAGGCAGTGCATTAAGAATTTTCTTGAATTATTTCGAATTTATTGTGGGTGTTTTAACAGTGTGATTATGAATTGGAAGAGGAGATAAATTTCAATCCCATTTACTTAGTCAATGAAGCAGAAGAACTGCTCAGGAGAAGAGACTCTAACTAGTGGTCAAACATGCATATAAGGTAAAGAAACTCATGGAAATGAATTACAGAGCGTGTGACAAATTAACATTCTTCAAATTAATGAGTGGAAATGTGTGTGTAGATTCCAGGCATTCTGAAAACATCTCTTTTAGAGAAAAGTTTAATATCCAAAGATGCAACATGATATAGAAGGTCAGCTGCCAATCTAAAAGAAAATTAACCACATGAATAAAAATGAGTCCTCAAACTGTAGAAGAGATTCTCTATCAAGTCTGCGAAACCAAATAAAATATTGATAAGACGTCTGGCTTGCAAATTTATTTGTAAGTCCTTAATAATTGAGAGTGCTTGACAAAATAGGCTGTGCCTCCCAGACCTCCCACTTTGATATCATTAACTTGAATGAGCTTCTCTTTATCACGAAGACAAAGGTGGGAAAAGTGATGTAAATGTTATCCATCTTATGCAGGGTTTGTACAACCTCTTCTTTATGACTGGTTTCACACAAAGACTAATAGACACTTTCTACTTCAGATTTTAATTAAAAGCTATAAAAGCAGTCAGCTGTAGGCCATGAATGTGTTGATAACAAAAAAAAAGTGCCATTATACAGAGGGAAGATCAAGCACTGTACAAATTTAGTGTGAAACCATGTTAAGTAGATCCATATGCCTGCATTTAATGTAACTCTAAGATCTACATGGTAGCAATGGGAGTACTAAAGTAAAGCAAAATGTCACTTAAAGCCAGGACACACGGTTTAAGTATAATCATGTTAATTCAGTAATATATGAAGCATATTTCTCTTCTGATGTTGGCAAAGAAATCCCACCAAGTGAAAAATACTTTTTTTCCTCTGAGTGTGGCTGCAACTATCCAGGAATCCAGGTTATCATAAAATACAATGTTAAATTTATACTAGTTAATATGAAATGTATTCAATATACAATAGATTAGGAATATAATTTTATAGAAGAAATAATTTTGAACAAAAAAAGCATATTTAGACAGATATTGTCAATAAATGAAATTCTGAAATTAATTTATTCCTCATAAAATTTCCAATAAAATTTAATAAAACTTTTGGTTTGCAGCTTTTGCGGTTTCACAATAAACAATTCATATTTGAAATTCAATCTGTTTTGACTGAAAAGAATAAATCATCTTGTGTGATTTAGCTGCTTGTTAAGATCAACATATACTTAGTATCAACTTGCTAGTACAAAAATATTTAAGTATTTTAAATTTAATTTTACATTAGCTATTCTAATTGCCAAAAATATACTTATTTTTTATTCAAGAACCAGGATAAAACACAAAAAAACCAGTTTAATTTAGCGAGTCTAAAAAATATTTGAGAAAAAAAATTAACTTAATCCCCTGTAAGTAAAAAGAGGACATTCTATTATTATATTTCATATACAAATTCTTAGGAAATGTTTTTACTTGACTAATCAAATTCATTATTTAAATAGCTAAATTTGCTATTCACTAAGTTGTGGGCAATATTCTTATGTAGAATACACTTCAGGATATCACAGTGGGATATAAATATCAATGACACATATCCATAGAAGAGAAAGTTCTCCTATTTTATTAATCTGGAAATATATATTCTGAATTATTTACTGAAAGCTGCTGTAGTTATAGAAGATGCAAAGGACACATAGAAGTACGATTCCAAATCCATGAACATAGGTTTTAACTGATGTACATCTGGCTCACCATCTCTGTGGTTATTTACTGATAACAAAAGCATGTAGTTATTAAAAAAGGGCTCAGTACATTAGGCCAGAGAATTCTGTTTTGTAGCAGCTTCTCTACAGAGACCTCACTGGGAATTTGAACACAAATTATTTCTGAAGTCTGTTCTGATTATTCCATACCTCTGTTCAAAAACACAATCATCAGGGAGGTTGTGTATATTGAACATAAAAGCAGACTCAGTAAAGCATTATATGTCCTCAGCCTTTCATTTCTCTTCCAAAAGAGAATGGTACACTGACCTCTCAGAAGTCAAGGCAAATATCTCTGATCTTTCATGTTTGATTTCTACGCAGCAGAAAGCTATTTAACATGCCTGAAGTTGAAATGCAGAGTAGAAACAACTTTGGCTTTGACAAATAAGGGAAGATATGATCCACACACAGGCTTATCCTCTGAATTTCTGGACCAGAAATTTATCTCCAATAAATACTGAAAGCCTTTCTGAGGATGTATGCTAAATACTTCATAGGTAGTACAAACAGCTTTGGAAATCACTTTGGGTGCCCTGAAGCAACTATAAAACTCTTGGCATCATTCTGTGCTGTGAAACTTACACTGAAGAGTCATTTTTTATTAGAATTCCTTTTTACTCCATAAAATTATGCTTAAGATGAAAGTGATGCAAAAACCTATTGTCATTTTAGCTATAATAGACTCTTTTTTTATTGCAAAAATCTTGAAGTGCCACTAAGATTCTGCTCAAGATCTGCTAGAAATGCATACTATTTAACCCTATACTTATTACTGAGAAAAACAAATGTGTGACGGTAAGAGTAGAGAGAAAAGTTAATAAATTAGGACACACTACAACATTTATCTAAAACCCAATTATTCTTTCCAGCCACTGTTTTCCTATGATCTTTCTAATTATTTAGCTAGTGTACCACTCATATTATGTAGAAAATGCCATCTGAACAAAATCACATTTTCAGGACAAACATAAACTTTAGCGTCTGCAGGGAATTATTTTGGATGTTAAGCCACAATTTTGTGTCAGTATTATGCTTAAAAATATTGTAATACTTTCTATAGTGTCTATATCTCTGCATCTGGAGGTATAGAGTGTAGGCGGGGGATATAGGCTGCAGGTCACCTCAGATGGACTCTTGACTGTCATCTTCTATGTGCCAGGTGACCATTGTGAATGCCAGTCCTATTAGCTGAACTAAAATACGGCTTCCCTGGTCATTTTGAGACAAAGTACTTTCCAATCCTTACTCAGTTTAACACAGTTGTGTGTTAGATCTAACTTTTCCCACCTGGTCAGCCATCACAATTGTCTCTGTCTGTAAAAAGAGAAAAAAGACAACCATCCTCTACTTTAAGAAGATCTTAATTCTTGTATTCTGTTTATATTTTTCCAGACATAGAAGATTCTAGAAAATCCATGTCCTGCACTTCAGAGGTAATCAAACAATTCAGTGATGGCAGTTTAGTGTATATAGGAAGCTATGTAGCCAGCAGATTGATTTTGTGAAATATTAATCACTGCAGGTGATGGAAAATTTCATACATGCAAAAACGTAGTAAAAATGAGCAGCCACAAACTAGCTATAAAAAGAAAGGTATTTTGATTTTTTTTTTAAAATATCTTTTAAAATCTGCTATAATCTCAAATAGAAAGTTTTCAAGAGTTTCTCAATAAGGAAAGTTTCTTGAAATAATGACAGTGTACAGAGCTGGACACATAAAGATGTATTCTCTGAAATATTTGATCAAGAATAGAAAAAAATTAAACTAGGTTTAGTGGAATCTGTATCCCTGGAAATTATTCTAAAAAAAAAAAATCCAAAGTGTGTAAGTGCTATACGGTGGAGAGTTGAAAATATTTCATATTGTCACTTTCTAAAGCGGTTAATAGACAAATAGTTTACTTGGTGTTTCTTCCACAGAAGAAAGCAAATTGAATACTTCTCTTAGAGCTTTAATTTCAGTAAATTAAAGCTTCCAACAGAATCTGCAGGGATTTGTTCACCCCTAGTTCTTGAAATCCTTCCAGATGGGATTAGTCATTGCTACTGGGCAGGAGGAAAGTTGTTCTATGCTTCAATGCCCTCTGTCTCTTTTCCTTTTATTTGCTTTTATTGGGCACCTTGGCCAATAGTCTCTCTCAGTCTTCTTAACTTCCTTTTTGACTATTTTATATACATTGATAGGAACCCTTGAGCACCCTCTTTTCCTGAATGAACACTGTCAACCTCTCTCAACCACCTTCTCCATAGGCTCCAGTGCATTCATCCTCTTCATGACCCTTCATCATCCTTATGGTTCTTCACTGAACAGTAAGTCCATACTTGTGTTGAGAAGCCCTGATCTGGACCCAACAGTCCAGATATGTCCCATCAGTGCTGACTAGTGGGGAAGGATCACCTCCCTGGACCCAGAGTGCTTCCTAATGCAGCCCCAGACCTCTTTGTGGCAAGGGGACACTGTTTGCTCATGGCCTTCTTGGCCACCAAGACTTCCTGTTTTCCAGTGAGGTGACCCCCAGTACGGTGTTACATGGAGCTGTTCCTCCTCAGTGCAGAACTTGCACTTACTCTTGTTGAAATTCATGGGGTTCTTCTCTTCATTTCTACAGTGTGAATATAATAAAATTGCCCACAGTACACAGACAAAATAGGATTATTTTGTAAACATTTGTATTCTATGGAAGAAAAAAATGGAAAAATGTATTTTTCACACCTAATTGCTGCCTTTACTTTTTGCACTATGAACATATGAAAATTTAGTAAAAAATTTTGTCCTTAATGTGAAATGGTACAATAGTGAGTGTCTTCTCTCTTCCTGAGCAATATTCACTCTGTTTTTCACTTATTTTTCTGGTAACTACCTTGGTTGTATGAAATTTGCATGTGCATTAGTAACAACTATATATATTACTGGTTGAGAGAGGGCTGCAATTGTCTTTTCATGAACATGATAACCAATGGTTTAATTTTGAAATCCATAACTTATTTATGTTTATTCAAGTATGAAATGGGCTTTTCATGTCACATGAGGTTTTTACTTTAAACACATTTTGTGTTTAGAGTAGTATTTTCTTTTTTTGTTTGTTTTTTAATCAGAAGTTCATTTTGATGGTTTTGGTTGCTTCTTGAGATCTTCAGTACATGTGTCCCAGATCAAACAAGAATAAGGTCTTTACAACTCTGCAGTGTGTAGAGTACTGCCTGTTTCCTTGAGGAATACTTGGGCTATAATAAAAGAAAAAGTTCACATCAGTCTGAAATAGGAGGTTTCTAGCTACAGGGTACATTTAATGTCAGATGCCAGATGGTAGTCACGGTATCTGTTATTTAGAGCCACATCTAAAACACCTGCAGGCAGGCAAAGGAGTAATCTAGCCTGTCAGCTTCTCAGGCAGTGTTTGAATAGCAAGGCTATTGCAATTCTAAAATGATATTCGACAAATTATTTCTCTCATACACGTAAAAGAAATTATGGAAACAGAGGCCCGAGATGTATTATCATCCATCCATCTATCTATCTATCTATCTATCTATCTATCTATCTATCTATCTATCTATCTATCTATCTATCTATCTATCTATCTATCTATCTATTTTTTAGACACAGACTGGTGAAATACTGGCATGGGTTGCCCAAAGAGGCTGTGGAGTTTTCTCCCTTGGAGGTAGAATGTGACTGGGCAATGTCCTGAGCAATTTGGGCTAACTGCTTACAGCAGGAGGGTGGATAAGACCTCAGAGATCACTTTATTCTAGTACTCTGGTACCATTCATATAGTGTATTTCTCTCTCTTGTTGGTAGTGTACCAGACACAGTCTGCAGGAAAATCTTAATTGAATCTTAGCAAACATGAATTCAGCATGTGCAAAAAGGCAACTAAATGTATTTCACAACAATTTTCAAAATCTCCTCTTCATAATTTGAGACTATGTGAGAGATTAAATAGAAACCCGATCCTCCAGAAAAATCTCAAGGGGAACATTCTTTGCTTAGAAAATATGTTTATCACAGGAGATATCCATATCTGAGCCTATCCCTCACTGAAATCACTGTTCAAGCTTTTAAACTTTCAGTATGAATATTGAGGATGATGGTATGCAGTGCTGAGAGACACAAACAGCTAAAATGAACTGATAAACTTCCCAAAGGTAATTTATCTGGAACAGTGTTGAGAACCTATACAAGAAAAGCATACCCTTCCTAGTAGTTAATAGATGAAAAATAATTCAATATGTCATTTGATCAAAAGTTATTAATTTCTTTTAGCACAGAAGAGTTAAGCTTGGGGGTTTTTTTGTAACATTTGTGAAAAATATCTTTATGAAAACTACACTCAACATATAAATGCTGTCATACTCTATCTTAGTCTTCCAAACAATTTGGTAGCACCAAAGTCTCTTGATTAGGTCACTCAACATGCAGTATCTGCCACTCACTCTCAAAGCTACGGTACAATTTGACAATTACAATCTGACAACATAAAATATTCACTTGATAATTTCAAATAATATTTTCAAAGCAGTTTAATATATCCATGTATACCAAGATTTCTTTTAAAAACAGCATCTTTAAAATCATTAGGGCTTTTTATAAGTATTATTTTTTATGGAAAAAAATATTTGCATAATAAAATTGGACCCACCTGGCTGTATACATAATAAGTAGAACCGTGCATAAGAATATAGTGTCTGGTGATTTACTGTCCACTGCTGATTGAACCAGGGGCTTTTTATTCAATAGACACAGGTAATTTAAATAGACAAACCCACAATTTTTTCCACTACCATCTTCACTGAAAACTTTTGGGGAAATGAGAACATGGATATTTTCATTTTTTTCTACTCTAAAATATCTTCTCATCAACACTGTAAGACTCATGAATACAGAGCAACAGGAAAGGAAATAAACCCCTATAGTTCATCTGATTCATAAATAAACGTTTTCCTAATATCTATGGAATTTGTATTTTAGTCTGGAACTATTTTGGTTTAGGTAAAATGGAGAAGCACATCGTGCTGTTAAACAGAAATTCATATGCAACAATCTGCATCATATATATATCATATATTTTTGCCTTTTAAAAATTTTTATGCATTCCCTAACAACATTTTCAAGAAAGGTACCCTAATGGTATGTAAAAGTAAATATGATAAAATGCAGTAAGGACATACTGCATTTAGCTAAAGCATAGTATGCCCTTTAATATTTATATTACATTTTTTCCCCATAGGCACATTCATTCTATAAACGGGTACCAAGTCATTCTTATCAAGTAAGAATTGTCACGAAGATGAAGATAATCCAACATGCATGTTTCCTCTATTTTTCTAGATGTAATCCATTGCAAAGAAATATGAAAATGTTTATTAAACTATAAGCCTGCCTGATGTTGAATACATTTGCTTCAATAGATGCGGTATCAGAGAGATTATTGCCAAAAAATATTTTATAATTATGATTGTCATGGTAACTACCAGCTGCTGTTGTACCAGTTCCACCAGTGATACAGTTTTATTAAGGGTATGCTAGAGTTGTAATACAACAAAGAAAAAGAAAATACTTCCTTGGTCACACAATGGTGAATTTTTTATAAGCTTTTCGAAACCTTCTGTCTTTTAGAAACACTCACACTATAACATATATAATAAACTTTTAATAAAAATATGTATACATTTATGATAAAACTAAAGACCATTTGATTTTAACAGCACTGGCTGCTTTGGTTTTTAACAGCCTAAGTATGGCAACTGTGCACAATCTTGTTGATAATATGCACCAAATGACAAATAAATATGTGCTGGCCCTTCTCAGCTACAGCTACAAATGTTATTGTAATGTTATGGACATTAGTCAGTTTTGTCTGTCTGAGGAAAGGTTAATTCAAGCAGCATATGGAACTGCTAGAGAGAGGTATAAGCTGCCCTCTATGTGAGGAGAGTGTGAGCTACATTATGGACTTAAAAAAAATACCCTAAAAATTACCTCAAAATCATGACTATTAGAAAACAGCAGATTTTGTTAAGCTGCCAAATCCATTAAATTGTTTAACTACAGAGAAGACTGTTATTGAAATCCCAGTGGGACTTCTATTTAGATGGTCTGGGAGCTGTTTTTTCAACAGCTAGCATGAACTTCCACATGTTGAATTTCCTGACTGTTTTCACTCTGCTTTTAGACAGGAAATTGAGAATCTATAAGATTTTGTCATGTGAAATATTCAGAAGATTCTGTAACTCAAGAAAATTAACAATACATATGATAACAGTGATAAGAATGCATAGGAGTAGAAAACATGGTCTACTATGTTATTAATTTATTCAATTTGTGAAATTGAACAAGTAAGGATAGAAATTTAAGAAATAGACTAAAAAATCTCAAAAAAATGTTTATTTTTCTATCCAAATGGACATTATGTGCACATTTTAATCTGTCAAAAACATTTTTATTATAATACCCTATATTTAAAGCTGTGAACTGGCAGTTTTGGCATATTTGTGTATTTAGTTAAAGCCAGGGATTAAATGTTCCCTGAAAACTCAAAGATGCTTTATAGGTGCTGTCAGTCAATCCCTGAAATTTTCCATTGTCTTTTAGTTCTGGTATTTTTTCTGTTAACTGACTTCCATGTTGAATTTATGAACCAGATTTCCTCTGCTTTGAAACAGATTTCCCTGAATTATTACTGTACACAATGGGAGAGGTACTCTGGTAACTGATGCAGGAAGGATCTCGACCTTAACTCTTGCAGAATTGAGCTGACTTGTAAAGAGGTATGAAAGGTGAGCTTGGATTATTTCTTGCAGGCAGCTGTCAATTGTCTTTAAAATTATTCATTGTACAGAGGTAGTACAATTTTTATTTTGAATAGAAATTGAATTTTTATTAAGTTGCAAAGAACTTTAATACAGCAAAAATCTCACAGGTAATAAATCAGCTAAAAAATGTTGTAGAAAGCATCTGAAATCTAAACATTTGTTGCTTACACAACATACTTTTTTCAAAAAGTACATAAAATTATTCACTGATCATCATGAAGGAATAAAAATTTGAAGAAATAGAAGCAAAAATACGAAGGAGATACACCAGAATAAAAAATAGGCCCTTTTTAAAAACCAGATAAATTAACTTTTAAATATGTGCCTGATCCAAGAATCTAATATTAATTTTCATAAACTTATGGTATTTTTGCTGGAAGCAGTTCCAGTCCAACTGAGAAGCAAAAACCTGCAGAAATGAAACATTTATTCGCTTGTAATTATGGGATTTTCATTAATTGCAGTGAATGCACAAATCATTGTTGTTCATTTAGGTAGAATATAACAAGACACAAAATTGGTTTCAATGGTTTTCCTTGGGTGCTACTAAAGCCTCCATTTAAAACATCAAAATTAGCAAATGGGAAAAAAATGTCATATTTGGAACACTGGAAAGAAAGATATGCTAAAAATTTAACAGCATATTTCAAAAAAATAAGCAACTGGAAAAATAAAAACACAGAAAAAAGTCTATGATTCTGACAAAGCAGTCAGAGTCCCCAATCTCTTCTTAATTTTAAATATACACTATAGTTCTATTTGCAACTTTATCACTTATTCTTAACACACCAAAGCCAAATAGACAAAGTCATTCACATCCAGCAAAACACAGAAACTGATATTTGCAATATTCTGCAATTACTTTACCAACTAGTAATCTCATGGACCCTCTCGAATTTAAAAAAACCACCAACAACAACAAAACCAAACCAACAAATAGGATCCCTTATTAAAAATATAAAAGAAAATGCCAATGCACTTTAGCCTTCTTCCAGTGTGACTCTTGCACAGTGCTTTCCTCTGAAATTTACATGCTTTCAGAACACCCTGTCTCTAGAGCANACCACCAACAACAACAAAACCAAACCAACAAATAGGATCCCTAATTAAAAATATAAAAGAAAATGCCAATGCACTTTAGCCTTCTTCCAGTGTGACTCTTGCACAGTGCTTTCCTCTGAAATTTACATGCTTTCAGAACACCCTGTCTCTAGAGCAAAATGCCAAGTAAAACATAAATCCACACAGTGCTCTTATCCACTTTCTTATCAGCACCATGTCTAATTAAGCTTTTGTAACTGCTGGAAGCCATGTCTATTCCTCTCTTTTTCATTGCTTGAAAGACTATTAAAATACAATGAGTTCATTGAAAAATTAATTTGGAAACAAACTACTAATGGAAGGGAAAGACCAGTACATAAGGAAAGAAAAAACCCCACCACATTATTAGATCATTTTGATGTTCCCCTGAATAACATTACAACACTCTGAAGACTGCTCTAAATTACAGCAAGCTTTAAGGATTGACTCAGGCACTAGTGGAAGAGTGCTATGAAAGAGAACTGAACACATCCACTTCTCTGCTTTTGCTACTGAAGGCATCTATCCCACACATCACCTGGGGATTGCCACTTTTCCACAGCCTCTACTGTGGGCCTTGAATGTCACAAAAAGTGGCTTTGAGCAGCCTGACTATCCAAGCAAGGTTAGAGCATAATCTGGTTGTTTTTTTGTCAGCTATAATCCAGCTAAGACCTCCCTGTGACTGACCCATGAGAGTGGAAACGGAGGGATGCTTTGTTCATCACCTTTGTCTGCTTCTGATACAAGATAAAGTCCCCAAAATCACTAGAAATGCATCCAAACCAGTCAGACTGATCCCATCCCTGGGGGACCACTCATGTGTCCTTTCAACCTGTTTTCAAAGCAATACATTTATGCAAAAGGACTTTCCCTCCCAAAAGATCAGTCAAAAGAGCTGTTTGTTCAAACTGGAATCTGAAAATATCTCTGGTAGAAGAAAAGGCACTTTCTCTGCATAATTTCTAACGAAAACATATACACTACCGAAACTGTCCCCTAGAATGTAACCTAAAAAGATGTGCAACTTTGTTTGAAATTTTCCTTCATATGTAAACTCCCATTTTGTGTCACCAGTAGGCACAAGAATGTCAGAACAGCTGAAGTGCTTTAATACAAAATTTCTAGACTATGACCCTGCCAGTGGGAGTAAATCTATACTTCTATTTATAGGAGGAGGGACAGGAAAAATACTCAAGCTCTGGATGGTTTTTGCCTGTTTCACTAGCTTACACCCTTGGTTTCCTCACTTTCCTCAAGACAAATACACAGACATTTATTGACATACTTAACTTCCTTCTTTGTTTTCTACTGCTCCCCTGCTAAATTCTAATATGCTATATTGCCTATTATATTCACACTGTTGTTAAGATTTCTTTTCTGAGCAGCAAAATCTAATATACAAATCATAATTATAAGTGTATTTCCTTATGTAGACTGTTTAGATTTCATCAGCCTTAAATTTCATCCAGAATTTTTGCCTGGTCTTTTTCTACTGTCCAAGTCTTCTGTGACTAGACTTGCTTTACTGAACCATCTTTAGCAATTTGTAACAGTGCCAAACATTGTCAATTCACTATTCACA
The DNA here is from genome assembly GCA_013398075.1 of Notiomystis cincta. Classification (NCBI taxonomy): domain Eukaryota; kingdom Metazoa; phylum Chordata; class Aves; order Passeriformes; family Notiomystidae; genus Notiomystis; species Notiomystis cincta. The sequence goes on from VZRX01008226.1 coordinate 47,441, forward strand.
TCACTTACCTGAACATTCAAATGAGAAAGCTCAGGGATGTAATTTTATCCATTATGAGAATGCTTATTTTTAAATGAAATGTTTTACAGTAATTTTAGCAGTTTATAATGTCACACAGCACTTGTCGAGCTGACATAACTGCTTTGAGGTCTAAGGTATAATTAGTGAGAAAGCACAGCAAATTTGGGATTGACTTGAGTGAGAGTTATTAAATATTTAGTTTTAAACCCAGACTTTAGCATGTTGCTGAATAGGTGTGTAAGCTGAGATGTAAAATTAAAAAATAAAACAAAAAGCCTTCATAAAACCATAAATTCACACTTTTCAAGACTGATATTTTTGTGTGTTGTATTCTCATGGAATAAATAAGTATTCTAATTAGAAATAGCTCAGAAACCAACACTAAATTATATCTGATTTTCAAATACATTCCACTTTTTGACTGTTATTGTTGAATGTTATCAACTCTGTGAACCAAGAAAAAAAGGCTTCAGAAGTCATCAATGCAGAGTATCACAGTGCAATAAGAAATACAACAAGCCACAGGGTGGTCAGGAATGTTTCAATTTTTTGCACTAAAGGCAATATGTTCTTCATTAATTGTATAAAGTCACTTTTGTGATTTAAAAAACCTAATAACGAAGGAAGCTGCTCCTTGCTAGGGGTTTGGAAAGCCCTGTATGGTTTGATGACAAGATTGTCACTGTCAGTTAATAATTCCATTCTCAATGAACAGCTCTGACAATGTAAAATCTCTCTCAAAATAAACTCTCTTATACTAGAAAAAAGTAATAATGAAATACATTGGGAAAGTTTTTCTACAGAGCTATTTTTGCACTTCATAAGCAAATGCAAGTAGCAGTAACTGAACAAACTAGGTTAAAATTAGAAAAGTTAGAAATAAACAAATTTTTTTTCGAATTGTCGTGGCTCATGCAAAATTCAAAATAAGAACAAAGGCTAAATTATAAATCACCAGATAAATAAATTAATTATAATAATTCTGAATTCCTCACTTGTAAGTATGCAAGTACTTCACAGTCTACACAGACACAATAAACCCTTTCTTCTCTAGACTTCTACAGCCATGACCACACTAGACATTATGACCCTTGAAAAGTTTATACTTTAAATTAGGTCACTATATAGATTTTCCTGTTCTGAATTGTCTGACCCTCATGTGAAGAGGTAAAAATTTGTCATTTATTTTGAGGAGATATAGAAATGGAGGCTGAGCATTGAAGTGTTCATAAATTGAATTGTGAGGTATTTTACAATGCAATGTGTAAAACATGAAATGGAATTGCATTTGTGTGATACAACTGAAGAAAAAAGTGTTATGCTTTTCTTGGAGTGATCTAAACATAGATATATGTAGTCATCAGTCTTAGAAAGTATGTCTGGTGGATTAAAAGGGTATTTTAACAAAGAAATTAAGAAAGCTAGTGAAAGAGTTATTGTCTAATGTGTGCGTTTCCTGTTGCCACATATTGCTGAGAAATTTATTTGTCTTTTGATCAAGGAAAGATTTTTATATGCTACTGTGGTCTTGAATCCTTCCAGTGCCTCAGACTAAACACACTTGGACATATCCTGCCAGTGAATTTACTGCTAGTTAAGAAATAGTGTGCATAAACAAACAATCAATCTCAAATAAAAAGCAAAAGAAAGTGTTTTTCAGTATGACATTCAGCAAATACCATAATACAGGAACAGATCTTCACCAATTTATTTTTCTATATGGCATAGAAGCCAAGAATAAAGCTATGAGCCCTCCAACTGCCAAATGTGAGAAATCAGGCTGTCATCTACTTTCCTCAGAAATAGTGTATAGTGGTAAGGAGACTACTGAAAATTTGAGTGAGGAAGCTAATATTCTCTCACAGCTTCTGTTAATCATCTTCACTGATGCTCAGTACTTAAGTAGACCTGTATGCATTTTTTACTTTTGTTACAAAAATTTAAATGATGGAAAGTAATAAATAATCTGAGTTCAAGTTTAATAAAGGCCTAAACCTCACCTCCATGGGAAGTTGAATATGGAGTAAGAGTAACAGTATATCCAGGTGTTGGAAGAGCAACCTGCAAGATTAACAGCAGGTCTCCCTTCTCCCTGGAAATAGAGCATCTCATTCTAAGAGAGGTTTACAATACATGTATAGATTGTGGTCAATTTATATATTTTATTTAAAACTTTGATCAATCTAAATAGGCTGCTTCACAGGAGATCTCACCATTTATGTATTGGCCAAGATAATATGATTTTTTTTAATCAAGCTTTTCATTAAGAGGTCTTTTCCCTTAGCAAATTTTACCTTCTTAAGATAGTCAGAGAAAATTGTTCTGAGATCCATGAGGAAAGACTGGGAAAGAGGGACTTGTCCAACCAGGAGTAGAAATGGCTTCAGGAGCACTTAAGAGGCTCTGAAAATCAAGAACAGAGATGTGCTTTCACAGTGGAGCATGAACTGGGGCAAGTGGGAAAACAAAAGACAATGGACATGATCTGAACTGAGTTTTACAGCTGTGAGGAAAGCCAGGCAGTGGGATAGATTTGCCTGGAGAGGTTGAGCAGTCTCCATTCCCAGTTTCTCATTATATATTTCAAAAAAGTCCTGAGCAACGTGGTTTGATCTCAGAGCTGATCCTGTTTGTACACACTTTTGGACTGAGGACATCTCAAAGTCCCTTCATATGTAAATGATCCTGTGATCCTGTGCTAATGTCAGATATCAAACTTCAGCATTTAATGTTCTGAAGGTTCCATCCAGCATATGTTCCTGCTTATCAGTAATTGATTTTTGTATTTACAAAACATAATATAGTTGAAATACTTAGTGTAGGTTCACTTAAATATTCCATATAAAGATAGCTCTAGATATGAAATTGTTGTCTTACTTTATTTTGAAAATAACAGGCATTTTTTTACAATTTAAACAAAATTCTAATAATATTTTTTATATTTCTTCCTAGCTTTTGTTAATCAGAATAAGAGCAAAAAGTGAAAAATCACAGAAATGACAGCCAGTTGTTAGGAGTTAGAAGAAAACACTCTGCTTTTGTTTTATAAAGTATATATTGTTTAATTCCTCAAATTTTCACAGTTAAATTAGATTTTAATTTTGAATTCTAAAAAATATTATTTTTCATCATAAATAAAAGATTTTAAATATAAAAACATTCCCAAAATCTTTAATCACAGATATGACCCTAGTTAATGTCTAGAGGCATTAAAATCCCGCCAAACCAAACCAAACCAAACCAAACCAAGCCAAACCAAACCAAAAAACCCTGTCCTCTGTTTTCTTCCTCTTTTTATCTCCCATCAAATCTTCTTGTTTTCTTTTTCTTCAAAGTGTGAGATTTCTAAGTGATGGAAATGAAGTAAAGGAAAATAATCTACACAATGGGTAATCTAGGAGTTTGCAGAAGTCTTCATATGCAGTTTCTTAATAACATTTTGTCTGTAGTTTCAAATCTGTGGTGAAATATATTTTTCATTAATTATTCTGTGCAGTTTGGATTTATAATATTTCTACATATTATAAGTAAAGATTATGTTGAAGTGGTAATCAAAAATTAACTCCAAGCAAGATGCTGACTTGTCAACCAATGTCACCCCCCATGCTATCATTTCTCACCCACTGTATATTTGACAGTCCTTCGTAAGCCCATTTTACTGGCTCTCAGTAACAATCACCACCAGATTTTCTGAAGGTCAACTCATTTATCTTAACATTCAGGTTTCCTCCTATTCTCCTTGAGCTGGGAGCAATTTTGGCCTCCCAAGTCCAGGTGCAGGCAGCAGTGGATTAATCCTAAAGTCACAGACATACAAGAAGAAAATTATCTTTCCCAAGAACAATAAACCCCAAAGAAGTAAAGGAGACATGTTTTATCAAATTTGACAAGCAACCTTATTGCAACAAGAGCTGTTGCTGAGCTTGCATGTGTGAAAGAAAAGCCAGAACATGGAGTTACTGATATATAATTAAGACAAAGTTAATTCTTTCCCAAACCAGAGAATTTAAGGAGCAACTTGGACTTGGTGATGCCTAAGATGTTATGAATTCTAACCTGAACTGTTGTTCTCACTGAGGCATTAATTGTACCATAATTGCATTCTCCATGTTAAATAATTTCTTTATCAGGACACTCTCAGGGTTAGAATGGCATGGCAGAGGTGCTGGTTTTAAGGTATGCAGGATTCTGCTGAAATAGTAACTACAGAGAAGAGAAAGTAAACTAGTACATGTCACATTGAATGGCTCAGCAATGAAAAATGTAGGAGCTCACATTTACAGGCCAGATAATAGGAAGAATGAAGAAGAAATGTATGTCCTTTCCTTTTTTTAAAATTTGGGGTGGGATTTTACTTGTAATAAGTACCCTTCCAAATATTCCATTAAAAAAAAGACAAACCAAACAAAATCAAGGTCAGTTTTGAGCTTTTCCTGAATGGGGACTGACTATATGTGCTTTAGTTAGGTACTATTTTTAAAGGCTAAGAGTAATATAGATTAAAAAGCTACAAAACCGTAGAATTAAATTTATTATAAAAATCTTCCAGGAAAATAAAAAAGAAAAATCCAAGCTGAAAATGGTTGTTTCAGTGAAATCATAATGAAAATTAGAATGACTGTGTATCATATGCAAAAAAAGTCTACAACCAAACATGTCATCCTTATTTTCTTTAATAAATCTTGATTTGCTGAATTTGACATTCAAGTAATCTAACATCATTTTCAATAGGAAAGATAAAAATATGACCTGTGGTGACAAATCCTTTTCAGCAAGTAAACCTTTTCTTTAAATAAAAAGAACCCTGTCCCCAATTCGGACGATAATGATGATTATTATTATTAAGTATTCTGTTTGTCTTCTTTAAGTGTTCTTTAAAGTAGTTACTGACCCTTTATAATCTGATTTAATAGGAAGGTCCTGTAAAATAATACTGAGATTCTCCTCTTGTGCTCTTAGCTAGACTATTTGTTCTTCTTAGCACTTGAACAATTACTGAATAGGAGATTCTGTCATGCTTAATTGATATAGATTCCATTATTCCGACAACTGAATTATCATTAAGCATTGTGTTGCTAAGCTTTATGGTATGTCATTCTTTCATTAGCATCACTAGGCTTGCTTTTTTTCCTAATATATCACATTTCTTTTTCAAACCCCCAAATGAAATTATTATCTTGCTAAAATTATTTAATCCAGATTCTATTAAGAATTGGAAAGATAGTTTAAAGAATTGTCTCTCCTGGGAAAATGTAATGAGATGTTACTTGAAGATTTGAAAGGATTGATATTAAATTATTTTAAGATTTCTTAAAAAAAAAGTTTAAAAATCCATTAATTTTAATTCTTATGATCCTAATAGGCACTAAAATACATGGAATTACTTATTTTCTATTAACTAAAAAAGCAATCCCCCTTAAAAAAACCCACTAAAATAATTTTCTTTTGGACAAGTGTCACATTATATCTGAAATGTAAGATTTTTTTTTCCTGATGTTATGATTAGGAAAGATACTTCTACAATAAAAACAATCTTTAGAACAGAAAGTATCAGAAAAATTCAAATGCTTTGTCATTCAGCATTTTATTTAATAGATCTAGATAAATATTTAAGTGTATCCAAATGCTTATTTCTCCTTTAGAGTTTTAGGTGTGTTGTAAGTGGAAAGTAACAGATTAATTTACATGATAATCAGCTGGAATTTCCCCAAATAAGCAAAAATATCCCCACCAAAAACATGTGAGGGGTGGGGAGGTGGAGAGAGAGAAAGAGGGAGAAAAAAAAGAGAGAGATTACAGTGAGATATGCTTTATTTGACATATTCTCCCTATGGAACAATTAATTTGGGGAATTTAATGGAGTTTTTCACTAACTGATAGAGCTGTGTAATGTTTCTCCATTCTTCTATTAAAATATTCTAATTAAATCAGTCATCCTAGTCCCATCTGTTATATACTGCTCTCATGTGGGGTGGCTGCTGGATTCTCTCCAGGGCAGCCACTGTATTTAGCTCTCTTCATGGCTGGTTGGATGTCAGACACAGCAGAATCTTGTTCTCAGTTAGAAATTACTGCTAAAATATATTTTGCTGTTACATCACACATGAAAGAAACCCCAGGACAATATGCCCATCAGAAAAAAATTGTAGGTTGACAAGAAAAACTGAATCACATCTCCCTGTTATTTTCTGTGGTGCTGGAATGCTTTTTTATATCTTTTGAGACAAAGAAGGACAAATACATCTTGGAGAAAAAAAAAAGGTGTCTAATTAGCTATCAAAGTATACTTTGAGCACTATTCTCCTCCATGTCAAAGAAGACATTCCTTTGTAATAATTGCTGTAGAAACTGTTTATCAAAGGAATGTTAACTGAGTACATGACAGATTATCTGTGGTGCTACAAGGGCAACTGAAATCAAACACACAAATCTTCACAAGTGCATCACAGAGCTCGGTGTCACCAGACCAGTTACTTACAACGCTTTGGACAAAACCTGGTTCCATTGAAGTCACTCAATTTTATACTGACTTCAGCACAGCCATTATTTCTCTTCTGAAGATAATCTATATGCATCTGTCAACTAACTTAAACTAAATATGGTTCATTCACTCCCTAGAATAAATGAGCTTTATGTTTTTCAAGGTCAAATTTGTTTAAATTAGTTCAGCTCTGATTACTCTGACACAGGAAGGAGGTACCACCACTTTAGCTAACCATATAGCTGTGGTGAGAGACACATGTTCAAGTGGAAAGATTTATCATGTTTATACATTGGGTTGATAGTTTATATTCTATGTCTGTAAAATTTGCAATAAATATGTAGAGTCACCTTTAAAACCAGCCAACCATCAGCTGATTCACTTAGATGGTTATGTTTCTCAGGCTTTCATAAATTTTCTTTAAAACTTCCACACAACTTTCTGTATCTATTTGCATGAGTAGACTATAAATACTTGTCAAAGGGTGAAATATAACAACTCTAAACTCCTTTACAGGCATCATGAGGCAAGAAAAGTATTTTGCAGATTTTCACAGGTAAAGTGTAACCCTAGAGAGTCTAGTAAAGCTCAATGGATAGCAGAAGAATTGCAAACAGACTTCAGTAGAGCCTACAGACAGTGTTTGTGAAAAGTAATAACAAATGAAGCATTCAGCACACACGAGTACTTGCAGATAATTCTTGAATAATAGTTCCTATTGAAATAATGCAACTTTTCTCCTCCTTAATGTGGTCCATTAAACTCTTAGAGAATTCTGTAACAGCAGAATTAGGATTTAACACTGAAAACTAGGGCAGACTTAGTGTGCAGACAGTCCTCACATCTACATATACACTGTAAAGGAGTGAAAGATTTAATTCCCGGAATCAGCTTTTTGTCCTTCTCATTTTTAAAAAACAAAAGAGCAATAAAATTTCATTTAAGAAATGCAGTGGCTAATTATTTGAGCATTCCTTCCTTCAACTTAAAAAACAACCCATCCAATCAGAGTGTAGCATACATGAAATGATCAAAAAGATATCAATTAAAATTATATGTGGAAGTATAAAATTAAGATGGCTTGTGAAATTATTGGGGGAAAAAAACAGACTAAAAATTTATATAAAATATAGAAAGCAAGGAAAACATACATACAGAAGTTTTCTTCTGAGTTAACAGCTCATCTGACCAGAATATCTTTACTCATAAATGTCTGTATTCACATTCTAAATTACTTATCAAATATCTGCAGCTATACACAGGAAGCCTAGAAGTTTTTGAACTATAACATTAAGATTACCTAACCCCAGTACTTTCCTAACTCAAAAACATATTTTTTAATATTATGTACCTCTTAAAATGAGATTCATTTATACAAAATATATACTCTTTCTTCAATAAGAAATCCATCACAAAATGTAAACTTATAACAAATAATCTCTCTGTAAATCTATTTAAAATTAAAAAATATAAATTTTAGATACAAGAATTTTAAAACAATCTCATAACAAAATTTTATGGAATACAGTATAGATTAATTTTTAATTTTTTAATATACCTTTTAATTAGTCATGGATCATAGTGGAAGCTGTCCCTGCCCATGGCAAGGACTTTTGAACTAGATCTTTAAGGGCTTTTCCAAAACAAACCAAATTCTATTTTTCTCTGAGTATTCTGGATTGTGGAATTTCACTGCTGGTTTCATTCTCTTGTCTTTATGAACTCCTGTATTTGCTGTTCTTTTGTCAACTATATTAATTATTACATAATTAATAAGAATTAATACATAATTAATAATTAATTAATTAAT
>VZRX01008227.1:0-23857 GCA_013398075.1 Notiomystis cincta
TTCCAAAGAAAAACATACTTTCAGGGAAGGTTTGTAATCTGTATTAGACCACAAAGATTACTTTAAGTTATTTGTAACCTATTGAAGACTTTAGGTTGCACAGCAATGTTTTATAACCAAAGCAGTTGGATTTCTCTTCTAGAATTAGTATCAAGTTTTAAACAGTTCCAGGAATGGCGGCCTGGTACCTGAAAGACAGATAAACTCTTCCCCCTGGCGGCACATCTGAGCCATTGACAGTCAGTAAAAGACTCCTGGTTTGTTATAGGAGGAATTCCCGTATTAGTTTGAAATGTCATTAAAAACAACACACATGGTTATTTTTAAATCTCTGTAAAGTTCGACACCCTAATGCTTTATTCATGGGAAAGCATATCAAATTTGATGAATTTGGTATCACATTGGCTATCATCTCTAGGAATTCACCCCTTTATCCAGCTACCTACAGAAGATGGGCTTTACTTAAGAGGTTGCTCAAGTCTGAGCACATACCCTTGTTTTGCTAGCGTGGGAACAAAGTTGCAGCTGGGTGCTCTTACACCACTGAGCTGCAGAGGAAACAGTCCAGAAGCAGCTACGTGACTCAGCAGTCCAATTCAGGGCACGGCCTGAGTCACATTAGGTGAACAGAGAGCTTGTACCCCAGAACATAACAACTGCCAGGATGGCAAAAAGCACTGCTTTCTGAAGCTCCACCCATTGTCCTGTGCCCATGGAGATGCTGGGCTGAGGGACAGTCTGTCTGAGTTCCATTAACACAGCCACATTCACCGAGGGGTTCTGCAGTCACTAACCCTACAGTAATTCCCACTCATGGCTCATCTGAAAGAGACCTTCCAGCTCAGTTAGCCTCTCTCTGCACTCAGGCCTCCTCTGACTGGGTGCCCTGCTGATGAATAAGCACCAGCCCCTTGGCTTGAAGGTCTTCTGATGCCATAAATATTCCAAGGCACCGGTTAAAGCTCTTCGAAAATGATACACCTAAGTGCAGGGATTTACAGCTGACAGTCCAGGATACAGGCAGAAGTGGAGTTATTGTCCCTTTCCTCATCTCTGATGTTAAAACAAGCTGTGATGCAAGGTTTTGTTTTCTACTCTTCAGAGTCCTGAAACCTTGCAGCTTGATGCAGAAACTAAAGTGCACTTGATTACGCTTGTTGGTTTCGAAGGAGAAGTGCAAGAAAAGCCTGTCTTCACATGGGAATCAAAGGCCTGTCTCTTTTGAGAGGAAAATACATTCCATCTATCTGGCTTTATTTCCAAAGTGTCACAGAGAAGTGTCACAGTCAGAAATCCACTTGGTGAGGATAGACAAGTCATGCCTCCTTTTTTTAACTTGTCTATTAGTTCACAATAAAGCTGACTTTCAAAGCTGAGAATGTTTTGGTGCAAGGATTTTTATTCTTTCTTCCTCCTCAAACCTGTATATCAACAAATGGACACCTCTGTGCTTGTGCTGCCTTGCTTGGAGCCCAAAGTTGTGGTGCTGGCCAGCAGAGCTGACCAGCTCAGCTTTAATGACATAGTCACACAAGAGCATGCAGAGCTATTTTAAGCTTCCATGACTGTCCTGGAAAGCTATGTAAGTGGTAGGTATGTAACCATGGCAGACTCATTGAGGCACAGTGCAGACTAATGGTTCACATTCAAAGGACTCCTAGATGATATTTATAACAATTCTTTAACATATAGTTTAGGGTCTGACCTTCCCTTTTGGAATATGATAAAGGAATGTCAGCCTGTTCTTCTATTTACTCCTCCCAGCTCCATAACTTTTCTGAATTAAAGAAGGGATGTCTGAATATGTTGGTGCTGTGTCTCCCCCTAATTCCTAATTCCTAATTCCTAACCAGACTTTCACTACAATATGAGGCTACCTAGAAGGGACCTTAGACTTAATCATTGCACAGGAAACTCAGATCAGGGGAGATAAGAGTTATCCCCAGGATGAAACTGTCGCCAAGGCAGCAAGATTTTGCTGGACAAAGAAGTCCAACTGGGCTTTTAACTTGGAAATAGAAAAAACATCACTCACATGGCACAAAAAGTTTACCTTTCATTTGAGTATTTCTGGAAAAAAAACCCAGAAGCATAGAAACCCAGTTAATAAATGGACTATTGTTAGCCTGCATCCCTTAGCAGACACAATAGATGCACTGTATTTGCCAGGTTACAGAAAAGGGTGCAGAGCACAATTATTTGTCCTTCAAACCTTGAGAGCTCTGGCAGTCACTGTGCAGAGGGAGTGGAGAGATTCCAGACATACCATCAGTGCCTCAACTGGAAACTCCTGCAAAAGATACATTATTCAGCTGTATTCAGATGAATCACTACTTAAGGCTCCCAAACAATATTAACATTACATTAACATTTCAGTTAAAGGCATTTATAAAAGTAATCAAGAGAATTTTGCATTAATCATCCCTCTAAAAAAATCTGCTCAAAGCTAGACCCAGGACTTATCACAGACTTGATCTAATACCTTGTAGTTGCCACATAATCCTGCTGAGTTATATTTCAAAAGAGCAGTAGGTTGGCCAGAAGCACACACTGGTAATTCATGGGTTAGCTACATAGTAACTGGGCCTGATAATAATTTAGAAACATTAAATTTTTTTACAGGTGACCAGCTCCTTGTACAATGTTCAGATGAGTCACTGCAACATGTAGAATATCCCACCAGTATGCAAAAGCAAACAAACAAAACACAAGAGCAAAAGAGTCCTTGGTGCTGTAATTTTTTCTCGAGCTCAACAATTGTACAAATCAACTGCTGGGCAGCACCCTGCACTGATGGGGTTCATCAGGAGATGCAGGACTGAGGACTTTCTTCCCAGTTCAGGCTATAGGAACTTATTCCAAAGTTATGGAACTACACCTATCCAATAAATAGATGACAGAGAGAATCTTACAGCAAATATCCTGCTGTGTCTGACTCCATCAGTGGAAGAAGAAAAAGTACACTAATAATGGGAATGTGGTTATTCCACAGTTTGTAAGTTAACTTCTCATTCTACTTACTTTTATCCAGCTACACTTCTTCTGATGTACAAAGATGCTCTCAATTCATCTGTCAGAAAGGAAGGGAATGATCAGTGAATTAGATAGGGAGGGCAAGAGGATTATTATCCACAGTACTCCAGGGCCCTCCCTGCAGTGTTTTCCTCATGTCAAGAAATGAGCTGGGAACCAAATAGATACCCTTGTAGTTATGTGTGCAGATTTCAACCATTCTCCAAAATTCTGATGTCTTTAGCCCAAAAGCAGTTCTATTCCCAATACAGCCTCTCTCCCCTAAAGCAGCTATTAAGGCTTAAGACCTTGTCAATTTGTGCTGAATGCTTGGCAGGAAAACTCTTCAGAGAGCTGTGCCTGTTTGTAGCAATCTTCAAAAGCAGCACTAAGGACTGGAAAAAAAAGTGGTATTTTAACATCATGGGATGTCTAATAACCTTTAGAAAACCAGAAGTGTTGCTGAATTAGCACTTCTTTCTTACCTTTTAGTTTAGAAATGAATTCTAAGACTTTTCTTCAGATATTCAGCACTGGCCAGCTGTGATTTTTTTTCAATCTAGCATGTCAGCTAATCTTGATAATAGAAATGGAAAACAATATTTGGATAGAAAATAACTTGAGGAGGTAGGAAACTAATTTGTGAAATTACAAGTACACAAAACACATGATATAGAAGGAACTGTTCAACTATAGCAATAAAATCTGAATTAAAGGATTTAGAGATGGTCATAAAATTAATCTTGCTGACAGAAGACCAGAAGTCCAATTCCTTGGCATGCACAAACATTTGAGAAGCACAAGCTGGGCTTGCTTTGAATCAAAGGCATGTCTTGAAAAAAATTTTGAAAGCTCTTTGCTAGGACAGTTTACAATGCTGACTCTCTCTCCAGCTCTTTCCCATGACAGAAGTGAAACTGGAGTTTTCTCCAAGCCTCTATCAAAGTGTAAGCTGCAGGCCATACAGACCTGCAGGCTGACTGCAGTGTACCACCACAGCACCAAGCTCAGAGCACTTTGTCAAGAGAATATCTATCCTTTACAGTTTAAGGTACATAGAAATGTGTCTGCTGACAGACCATTTTGAGCACAGTAAATCTTAATGGCAGATTAAAGAGTTTTCAATATTAATAAATTTACAACACAAGTGCTCTCACATGCTGCAGCAAGACATTGCTTTACTGAGAAATTTGATGTGAAGTAACAGTTCCGAAACAACCCAGTTCTGGGCAACTCTTTCAAGTTGGTCACTTGTAACATCTAGGACTATTTGGAAAAAGCAGAAAGAAAATCCCTACATTCACATTGAGTTCTTGCTGCCAAAGCTTTGCCAGTCATTTCCTCTGGCATTTCGTCAGTAACAGCTCTGAGTGGAGATAGAAAGATGTAAAACACAACCATCAGTCATGAACATGTGCTGCTCCTTGAAGTGCCAGAGGAGTCATCGTTTCAAGAGTCACCAGCTACAGCCCCCTCATCCTGAAGGAGACCACATTTTTACACAACTCTGGTTTTTTTGTGAAACAAAAGTCTCATTTTAATCAGAATTTCTTCTAGAGATATCTGTAGTGGTGTCTAGGAGGAAGACTACTAATCAATTACACATATCTTGACATGCTCATATGGATACCTGCATATGAGGGGAGCAGGATGCCAATAGCTTTCTTGGTCTGAAGCATCAACAAGGAGCAGAAAACTATAAGAAATATCTTTTAGCCCAGAGCAGACTAACTGACATCTATCAGAGTTCCTAGTCAGTATTTACATGTCTTTTAACTAGATAGCTGCTTATAGTTTGCCACATTAGAAACAGAAATTTCCTATACCTGACTTGGGTTCCTACTGATAGCAGCATTTCTTACAGCTTTGCACAATTCACTCACTGGTGAGCAAATCACCTGCCCTGACTTCTGCTCCTGTTTTTGCCTTTCGGACTCTGGGTATTACCTTGTAGTCCCAATCTCCAGTCCCAGCCCAAGCAACAAGGGACTCCTCCTCACCCAGACATGGACCAAGGGAAGGTATGGCCAGTATTCAGCTTCTCATGAGAAGTACCCTTGCTGCCTTCTAGAGGGAGATCAGGAGGAAAGTGAATCTCTCATTTTTATTCCTGCTGGAACCAAGGAGTCCTTTCAAGGCTTTTCTACACTTTTCAGAATTCTTGGCTTTTGCAAGCCTTGTGACTCCTCAAACTCCTTAAATCCTACTCTGAGGGTGGTGTAAGGACTTCCATCTGCCTTGATGTAGTGCTGCAAATTGTGGGCATCCTGCATGTGAGACAAGCCCTATTATAGATAATTCACCACAATTTGAAAATTTGAGTTTGGTTTTTACCTCTACTGTAGAATATTTGGCTTTGCTTTAGTAGAAAATGTCATTTGTTGTCAGGTGATCTTTTAGACTAGAACAAACATATTTAAACACAATATTTATGTACAAAAAAAAGCACCTCATAATAGTTTCTATTAAAATCTGATTTTTTTTTTACTAGATGAACCCCTGTGTTGTTCCATTTAAAACTGAACAGGATTATCTTACTGAAACAGCTAACCACAATGCATAATGCTCTTTTATTTTGAAACAGCTAACCATAGTGCATAATGCTCTTCTTTCAACCAAGTTTCTTTATACTGTTCTTTATGGTTAGTTCTATCTTAATACATGTGCAACACCATGCTATTTCAATTTTAAGCTCTCCAATAATGAACAAAGGCTATTTGTTCTCAGAAACAGCTAAGGTAGGTCATCTCGGTAGTCACCTGGGTATGGTCACTTTTATAGGACAGACAAGGAAGTTCTTGTTTTACTTTTCATTTGTGGTTTTAATTAGTTTTCTCTGGTCTTTATATTTAGTCTGGTTTTGTTAATATGTTTAAACTCCATATAATTCTCTCCACTTGTGTGTCACCATATTGCTGATGTTTAAGCAGTAGTGACCTTGAAGTGCTGCTTCTAACTCAATTTCATGTCACTGATCTATTCTTAGGTAAGTATAGTTCCTCCCAATAGGTCTCCCAATTATCAGCTTAATCTGAATGTAAAATTCTTGGTTTATAGTGTTTGAAGGACTGAATCATCTGTGTTGATACAAGACACACCATATTAGCCATCTTTAAGCTTGTACACACCAGGCTGAGCACTTCCAATTGACAACTTTCACAACCTCTTTTCAAAGTTCAGTTGGGATAGAATTAACTTTAAATGTAAGCACCCTGTAGGAAGAGATTTAAAAGACAAGACATTAAGTATTGATACACAGAATTCAGAATCAAGCTTTGACTTACACTACAAAGCAGTGACTTGAAGATTTAAAGAAAAGGACATTTGGAGCACAGCAAGGATTTTCATGCCAGTTCCAAGCCTAATGGGTGCACTTGTTGCAATCCTTTATTTCAGAAGACCTTCAAGCTTTTCAGCCAGATCTGAAAATTACATCCCCTTTTACTTCATCCTGAAGAATATCCTCTTTCTCCTAAAGTTAGAATTTTTGAAGGAAGCCCACAATGACATTAAAGCTTATTTCTCAGCCTTGTGGATGACCCTTAAATCACAAAACACCTGTGAAATTCTGGAAGGATGTTTTGATGAAAGATCACTGGTCATTCACTTGCTTACACTGGAGGTTTCACAGCTTTCTAGATAATGGACATCTAGATGGGCAAACAAATATAAAATATCAAAATGAATATAAGTTTACAGCCTGTTAAGATCTGTATCCTCTCTATATAAGACTTCTTCTAGAACTGTCTGGAAAATACCCACAATGTAAAACTTCCCCCAAAAGCTTGAGTTAATGACTATACATCAATGGCTACATCTGGCAATAAATCTGTTTATGTCCCAATCAAGTAGAACCTGCCCAAGTCACACATTAAAACATGAGCAGTAGATCAAACATTTACACAATACTTGACTGGAATGCTATTGTACCTAGGGCTTCCATGAAATAGCCTCCTGCTTTGTTCCTGCATTGCATCCCCTACTTCTAAGGAAGACAGATATGTCTAGCACACACATCTATGGGTGAGGCAGTCATTGGACTACTTTGCTGGTCAAATATTTTCTATCCCAGTGACTCAGAGCAGTCTTGCAATGAGCTGCAGAAAGGACTTCTGATCAGCATGTGAAGAAGAAAGCTGTTTCCATGTCCTGTGGAAGACTTGGGGCTAAGTAGAGGCCAGCAGCTAAAGGAAAGGTGTTTGCTTCTTACCTGTACCAACAGTAGCAGAGGCAACATTTCCACCATTTGAAGTTGAGAAGAAGCAAATACAACAGGTAAGAAAAATGAGCTATGCACAGAGTGTGAGGGGGAAATGAAGTGAGGACGACTGTGCATGTGTATATGACATGGAGCTCCTGGACTAGGTCCAGTACAGGGCAATGAAGATGTTGAGAGGACTGGAGCATCCCTCTTACAAGGAAAGCCTGAGGGAGCTGTTCAGCCTTTAGATGACTGAGAGGGGATCTCATCAATGTCTATCAGTCTCTGAAAGGAGGGTGCCAGGAGGATTGAGCCAGGCTCTTCTCAGTGGTGCTGAGCAATAGGACAAATGGCAGTGGGCAGAAACTGATGGACAGGAAGTTCCACCTGAATATGAGGAAGAACTTTACTGTTCAGGTGACCACACACTGGAATAGACTGACCAAAGAGGTTGTGGAGTCTCCCTCACTGCAGATATCAAGAACCATCTGGACACAATTCCGTGCAATGTGCTCTAGGATGACCCTGATGGAACAGGGAGGTTGGACCTGGTGGCCCACTGTGGTCCCTTCCAATCTTACCCATTCTGTGATGCTGTGTATTCCCTGAAGAAGCTAGTCTGCCATTTTTCACATGTTTCTGTGCTAGTTCTGATTTCCTTGACTCTGGCTCCAGTAGATTAGTCAAAACCATTTAAATACTTTAAAAAAAAGTTGTGGTTGCTCCCCTCTGTGTGCACATACAGTGACACTGCAGGATGGTCACTTTCAGGGGGAGGGAGAAAGAAAGTGCTGTAAAACTTTCAAGAAATTTCTGCCTCCAGCATACATTCAAGAGGGTGGCTTTCAAAAGTTGTAAATCCTCTAGCAGACTCATCACTTCTCTGATCCACACACATCAGATTCATTAAGATAGCCTGCAAGGAAAGGGTAAAGGGGAAGAGTTTTGCCATCCTCAGTAAAAAGTCATACTGATATGCTGACATCCAGGTTTTCCAGCACATTATAGTATCAAGCCTCCATAACTTTTTACTGGAAGGACAATTTCCACCTTTAAAAAAGTTCAGTAGAAGGTGCTGTAAGAGCATGATTGCCAAGAGCTGTGGAAGGAGACCTGCAGCAGTGCACAGTGACAAATCCTCACAGCATGTTTGAGCTCAGAAACTCCTTAATGTCATAAGTTGGATTTAACAAAACACTTTGTATACAGGAGGAAAGAGGCCTGACAAGAACCTATTGAGAACCAAGAAAAAGCCACCATCTAACACGAGCTGCCATCCTCCTGGGGTTATCAGAGTTCTTACTGTTTCCCTGGGCTTTGGACTATATTGTACCCCTCAGGTTTTCCAATCTGCTTCCTGTACCAGCATTTGGGTGAGAACAGATAAGTAAATTGCAGGAGCACAGATATTTTTGTCCTAAAGGCTGCACGGCAATTAAAATATGATAATTTTATGTTAAAAATTACAGTATCAAAAAAAAAAAGAAATTTTTTTCAGTAGAGGAAAAGAAAGATATGCAGTTTTAGTATTCTTAGAGGAAGAATAATTTTAGTAAAGGAAAAGTAATTTTAGTAAACAAGAAAAAAATAGGCAAGCAGCAGGGTCTTTAGAAACTTACAGGGCTTATAGACTTGAATCCTTATTATTCACTTCCAAATGAGCTCAGCTCTTTCAAGAAGTCTTTCAATACCACGTATGTCCTTTTACACGGCCAGACTTTCAAGACCCACTCCAAGTCACTCAACATATTGCTGTTTAGATAGAACCAAGCACAGGAACAGATGAAACTAAGGCTTTCAGGCTTTTACAGTATTAGAAGCTTTTTGTTCAGGAGGATCTTTGAACCATGTACATTCCAACATCTTAACCTTGGATTTAAAGCTAAAAAGATTGGGGGCACATACTGAAAGAGCTCTGGTGTGTGTAGAGCATCCCAGGTTATTTTCCTTCTGAATGGAATAAAAAAAAGTTTTGCTGTTTTTTTGGCAGCTTCCCAGGAATCCTCTGGCAAGATCATAGTGGTCCCACATCATACTATGAAAGGAATCCAACTCCCCATTGTCCTCAGTGAAAGCCCTGCAGAGGATGGTCTCTACAGAGCTCAGTGCAGAACTGGCAAGCCTGCAAGGGCATGTGTCAGCTTGCACAGCAGAGACACAGATCAAGGCCTCAGTCACATGGGTGCACCTCTAATTGACCAGCAATAATGTCACTGAATTACAGCTCATGTCCCATATGCAGCAGACTGGGTGGCTCGTGGTTTCTGTAACATTGCAAGGTTTCCAGCACAGTCAGCCAGGAACTCTCCAGTACCTGCCAATAGAGCCCTTTTTGGCAGCAGAATTAAGAGAATAAGAACTCTCCCTTGGCAGCAAAGTTAGTAATTCCAGGCTTTCACTTACAAAGCTCAGCTTACTGAACTGAACCCAGTGCTACAGCCTTATCCGAGTCATGCTTTGAAACACAGCTTCTTTCACATGGTTTGTGAGA
Source organism: Notiomystis cincta (assembly GCA_013398075.1). Classification (NCBI taxonomy): domain Eukaryota; kingdom Metazoa; phylum Chordata; class Aves; order Passeriformes; family Notiomystidae; genus Notiomystis; species Notiomystis cincta. The sequence goes on from VZRX01008227.1 coordinate 9,705, forward strand.
TGGAATGGGAATTTTCTGCTCTTGACTACAGCAATCAGTTTCATCTAATGTAGTTTGTAACAGATGAAAAGATCAGTCCATCTTGTGATGGAGATCAGATTTCTCTCATTAACAAATACAGCATTCCAAACCATTTAGGAGTTTTTATCCAGAAGAAGTCAGCAAGCCGTCTATAGAAAAGCACCATCTGTTTAATAACCAAGAGATAGGTATTATTGAATATATATATCTGTATATTCTGGAATGTTACCCAGTTTCCATTCTCAACTATCCATAGACAAATTACCTTTTATATTTAATCAGTACCTAAATAGAAATGGGAAACTAACACAAGCTGGTTACAAGAATAATCATTTCACAGCTATCTTCTGATATTGATTAAACACATTAAGAAATGGGAGATTTTTCATTTTCTTGAGCTGCCTCCTCTTCCTCATCACAATGATGGCATTTGTTGTCTTTGCTTTCTGCTTTTTCATTGGCACAAGGATGCAATGTATAAATATAGATTAAAGTCAGAAGACACACACATTTATAGGCTTGGGTGGTTTTTTTCTGTTGCGGAATTCAAGAGTTGCCCTGTAAAAAGAAACACACCTCAGGCAGTTAACTTCAACCTAGGCTCATCCAAGTTATTATTCAAAAGTGACCACTAATATGACTTCTAATTTCTAGTGGGGAAAGAAGTGTAACACATACACACACACACACACACACCACAAAACAGTCAATTTCACAGATAAGAGAGTTTAGAAGTAGTTTAACAGAGACATTACAGCAGCAGCCAGTTCCTCTTCTGCATTTCCCACATGACTAATGATAATGCATTAAACACACCAGTAAGCATTTACCTTGTCCTCTACTGAATCAAGAGCAGAGATCCTGTTTTATAACAAAATATCTACAAATACATTGTAGATATACAGAAATATATACAGTGTTGACTGGACTCACAACTCTCCCCTCTTGAAGTGGAATTCATTATGTGAAAATGTAGCCTTACTTGGAAGTAATGCTAATGTCTTCTTAGCAAGGTCTTTTTAATATCTGATTCAGAAAGCGAAGGGGCACAATCTGTTTTCAACACATATCTCCAACTCCAGAATAACTTTACAGTTTTAATAAGAAAACCCTCATAAGAAAACAAAAAGGGAGAGGCTGTACTAAGAGTTACCCCTAGATGATCCTCTTTTGTGCTGCCTTGCTGACCTAGAGTACCTTGAGGAAAACTGACACTGGAGCTGCAGTACTGACCCAGCTGACATTTTGATACTAGCCTTGCCAGTCCTGGAAATGTTTCAGGTCTAGTTTGTGCTTTGAAATATCTGAGACAAACGCACCCTGGCTCTTTGGGATTCACGAGTTTGCAGGCCTCACATATTTTATTACATTTTATATAGTGTTTGACAACAACTCTTCATAAAGGTCTTCTTCATAAAAACCATAGCCTACAATTGTTTTTCCAGGACTGCCCATCTTTAGATGACTTGCATGCACATTCAACCATGGCAACTCCTTCTACAACTTGGCAAGAGCCTCCACAAGTTTCTGCTATGGGTTTTCCATACTTTTTCTGCTGAAGTACCAGGTAAGCTGTATAAATATTTAATTTGTAACTCATTATCTAGGTATGTTCTATAAAGACTGTAACACAACCTTAGTTATAAAGTGCCTGAAATACTGTGAGCCAGTGCCCAAACAAAAGCGTTCTCTACTTTTATGTAGCTAAATGAGAATTGTGAGAACATCGACTTTAAGACTGCAATTCTCCAATGCCTTCTGTGTTGGTTCTACTTAACAAACTAATGAAAAGGCTCAGAGAAGCTTTATGATCTCCCTTTGCAGTACCTTTTCAGTGTTATACCTTCCTCTTCCTCAAACACAAAGGGCTCTTGTGTATTACATTTATGGGCAATTTTGATTTTAAACTAAAGAGGATTCACTCACATTCTCATAGCCATACACTGATAAGCAAGAACATGCTTGTGTCCAGGTAGTCTGACCAGGATTCACTGCAGTGACACAGTGGACAAAGGAACATACATGCCTTGTTTTCACCACCTCTGGGCTAGAAGTCAGGTTAACGGGAATGGGACACAAGCACAGCAGTGATGCATTTACTCACTTAACCACTAGTAACAACATTAAAAACACTTCAGTTTGAATTCATGGTTTATTGAAAAGCTCTTGAGTGCCCCAGAATTATGCTTTGAATGTAGAAAATATGCTTAGGGAGATCTTCTAGCCAGCTTACTTAACAGGTGTTGGCATCTTGATTCCTCCAACCTGTGGCCACTGAAAGTCACAAGCCAAAAAGTGCAAGCATTTGGTGATCAGAAGGAAGATGTTAGGCCTTAGAGGAAGAGGTTGGGAGCTTCAAGAGACACTTTCCAATGTTACTTAAGGCTGTGTCTGAAACAACAGCTTATGTAGGTCAGTTATTGAGGCAGACTGGAAATGTAAGGGAATGTGTATCCCATTGAGCAGTATTTTGAGAGTCGACTCCTTGGTCATTTTCTCATGACAGTCAGCTCTAAAGGTTTAATGCATTTAAATATTCTAGTTCAGGTAACCTAAGAATTAATCTCTTCTTATTACAATGACCTTTATTTCAAAAGTCCCTAAATTTCATTCCTGTATACAAAGAATGTGTTTATAATACAATAGTATGCAGAAAACCACTTTCCTCAAAATATAAGTAAGATACATTCAAGTTGAGATCATTATTGATACTAGAAATATCCTTTGTAACAGAAATAAAATGTAACCTGAAAGGTCACTAAATATGAACGGTGATGCTGTCCAGGTAGAAGCAGGAGAGCAAGGAACAGGGTAAGATGGAATCATCTAGTCAGCTGACCCACATATAAGCATATCTGGCAGACAGACATACTTTGTATTTTAAAGGCAATGTGACAGAAGGACTTAAGGTCCTCACTAGAATAGCTAAGTGTCTCAGCATCAGATTCCTACCAATATAATGAAATTATAAGAGCGTTCAAGGTGAAGTTTAAGGCTGAAGGTCCAAGTCACTGACTTTTAAATCCACATTGAAAATCAGAACTGGGTATAAATCAGGATTATACACCTCAAACTAAAGAGGGAATATCAGAAACAAATCAAAGATGGTTAACACCTTAGGTATGGAGTCAAAGTAGGTCAGATGCTAGCCTCAGAGTGAAACTACTCTTTTACAAAACCTATTACTTGCAGTACTTGGCTAGACTCAAAGTTAAATTACTCTTTTCCTGAAATCTAACTCTTGCAATGCATGGCACGTGAGGTAAAAAAACCCAAAACTCCCCAAACCCCAGGAATCATGTGGGATACCATAGGCAACACAGGGAAGGGACTACAGCTATTGTGGCTAACAGCAATAGCACCCAGAGCCCTGCAACTAACCTGGTATCAGCAGTTAAAATTGCCAGCAAGCCATGAAGTAAAACAGAATGAAGTGGAATGGCCAGCAATATTCTGTTTATACTGTGGATTAAGTTTTTGAATAAACAAATTGAAAGTGTCTGTGCCTTTTGGAAAGCTGACTTGAGGAAGAATGTAATCTTATGAGAAAAATAATGGAAAAATATGGTGCTCAAAATAAGACATCTTGATGAGCAGGATTTTTCTCTAGTCACTCAAGTTTTAGGAAAAGCAACAGCAGACTGCAGCTGTACAGTGGAAAAGTCCAAGTACACAAAAGAAAGGCAAGACCCAGCAATATGAATATTGGAGTTAGATCACTAGCTGTAGTTAGTCAAGCTGTTCACCTTATTCTTGATTTGCTCATAGACCCAAAGACAGTTGATTACTAGTCCCAGTAAACTGTAATGAAGGAAGCACAGGTTTTCTCACTCCTGAGGGTGTTTCTATCATTGTTATTGGCTCAGTCTTCCTTCTAGGATTTGTCTTTCTCTCTGGTCACTGCTGACACATGCCCAGGCAGAACCCTGCCTAGATATCCCCAAAACACTCATGTACTGTACTTACTAGCCAATATTAATGCCAGTTGCTCCAGCATCTGCATCTCCCACCAGACACTTGCTGCACTCTGCGATTAGTCACTCACGTTGCTTTTCTCTGTCTGTATTTTAAGTAGCAGCAAATCTAACACTGCACTTCTGCTAATTAAGCCCAGCAAAGGAAATCACACCAGTAACTCCCATCTCAATGGCTGGGTTTCTCTCAGTGTGGGTACCCTCCACCCATGCACAGACACAGTGCATTCGTTCTGCGCTCTGGTGCCCATCAGGCGCTGTGCCTCCTTAATTGCCTCACACGCACAGACAGTGTGTGCTCACACTCCAAATGCTACCAGCCTCATTAGTTCCTTTCACACTTCATTTCTCCATGAGAGGCATTCAGAGGTTTCACAATCTGCATATCTTCCTTTTAAGACGTCACAGAGCTCTTCTGCAGACCTTTGAGGGATTAACGAGCAAGATGTCTCTATTTTATTAATTAGCTGCTTCTCAGCCTTACTCCACAGCTCTCTACCAGTTCAGCTGCTCAGCTACAGTAATTAGACAACCCACTTTTCAGTCCTCTATAGCACTGCCTTAGAGAGAAAGTTTGACTATTCCTAAGACTGTGGGACTTTCTGGCAATTATTAGCCATCTCCTGAATGACTAATAGAGAAATCCTGTTTTCTGTATTATTCACTGCAGCATTACAGCTTCTCATTCTAGGCTTTGTCTCATGTACTCTGCTGTCAATATGTGCCATCAGTGGCGCTCGAGCGTCCAGATGTTATCTGAAAGATTCTTTATTTGCATCATTCAGACATAACAGTCATAAAGAATGCATTCACACTCCCTTGGAATCAGAGTTGCAAGTAAAGTGGGTAGTGTTACTTCTTATGCTGCAATACTTCTCAAACAGGAACAAAATCAAGCCAACAAACATATGCTGTCTCTGCTTCATGCAATGGAAGGCTTGCTTGTATGTCTGAACCCATGATTTTTCTTAGCTCATGTACTCACAGTATCTGACATGCACAAACTTATAGAATATGAAATGACCTTTATTTTTAACTTGCCAGTCAACCATAACTAATATAGTGCAGTGAGTACAACTACAAGGGAAAAAAAGCTCTTAAATCTGACTTAGTTCTTTACTCCCTAAAATATTTCCTTGAAACACCACATAGTGTCCATGGTGAACAGCTCCCTAGATGCCATAGTGATCCTATTGCTTGCTATCTTGTCTATCCATCTATATTACCAAGCTACTCACTTAGGCCAAGCTGTGGCTCCTTTCATCTCTACAAAAGCAAGCACACAGACTTAGGAGGACATGCTGTTTCTAAGTGGAGCAAATGTGCCTTCAACTTAACATTTGAAAGCAGCAAACCAAAATGTTTTTCCCTTCCCTTTTCCTCATTCCCAAGAGGCAATGAGAGGCAATGCCAGGATCTGACAGACTGTTATGAGCTGTATGTGCTGTGCATACACTGATGAGTAAGCCCATCCCAGAGTGTGCTGGCAGCATAGATATGTATAGACACAGCTGGCTAGATCTGAAGCCCCTGCTGCCTGTCTCCAAACATGCCTGCAAAGGCTGTAGATCAAGAAAGCCCTGGGATGTGCACTCACCAGCACCTTTGGTCTTGTCTGCATGAATGAGGTGCCCAGGACCAAGGTCCACCACAGAGAACACCTACCCCTGTAGACAGCCATGGTCTGTATCAGTCCCTGACACTGTATCCTAGATAAAAAGTGGGCTAACCCTGTAAGATAGGGTGACTTCTTCCTTCCACATGATCAGTAAGGCACAGCAGAATGATGATTATATTATGTCCTCCCTAGTAGAGAAGAACTAACAAATCTACTTATCTATAGTGTAAGAGAACTTGAACTGTTTATTCAAGGAGAGTTGAAACACTGCAACAATCATCTTGGTTTTCTAACATGCAGCTTTGCAGAACTGCCCCTCATGTTGCCTTACTCACAGACACACACACACGTAAACAGTGTGTTCTCAGCAGTTTATGCATTTAATTAGACAAGTGTGAACATGAAGTCTGGATTTTTTCACTGTGGATATAAGAAGGAAATGAACAGGGAACGTCAGCTATCCACAGGGCTTCCATAATTCAGTGGGGTAAGGCTTTACAGACATGTCAGTCAAAAATAGTGCCAGAGTGTGCCAAATATCTGTTCCAAGTATTTTATATGAATTAAACTGTTCCATGAGAAAGCAGTGACTTCACTTGTCTTCACTTCTTAGTTTGGTAGAATGATGGATTTTGAACTATTCCACACTTAAAACCCCACTTCAATAACTCATGCAGTGATGTGTTTGCTTAGACAGATGATGAATAAATTTTCCACTACCAGCTGTCAAGCTCACTGTTAGTTAACACTTAGCTCACTAAGTGCTAAGCTAAGTAAGGTTAACACACCTCTTAAAATGAACTGCAAGAAACAAACCCCAACAAATATAAAACATCTTGCAATTACTTCAGTTATGCCTGTCTCTTATTTTGTTTCAGCTGTAGAATTCTGCACCTGTGCCCCAGCCCTTAGTCCCTGGAGCCAATATTATCCAGGGAAATGGGACTTGTTCAAATCCTGAGCACTCAAGTCTATGCAACAGTCTTATATCAAGTAATTGAATGGTTAAACATGAGGAACTAGGCTTCTGCCAGCTATTGTGACAGCAAGAGACAGAGCTCCCTTAGAAAACAGCTCCATAAAATGGAATGAACTCTGTTGAAAAGTTAAGACCAGTGTAAACCTCCCTGCTTTTCCTCTTCAGATGCCAAGCACATTGCTCTGACCGCCTGCAGTACAAACAGATAGCTATTTAGAAACTTGTATAAAATAAAATTCCAAAGCAAAACACTGCAGCAATTCTCTGTGAGCCCTTCGTCATCTGGTGGGAGGCTGCAAGACTAAGGATGACAGGTGTCAGACATGCTGAGTAATGCCTGGCCGAGGAGCGCTCGCGTGCTCTGGCGGTGAAAAGCCCCGTGAAGTGATCCAGAAAGCAGGAAGGCTCAGATCCAGAAGGATCTCTTTGTGCATTTCAGTCTTTTTCAGATATCCAAAAAGCCATAGAAGGCATGAGTCAAGCATATAGAGAAACATAAAGCTACAGCTGGCGTGCTTCATTTAGGAATATACATATGCTGGCAGTTTTCCTTCTCCTCCACCCCAGTTCAGCCAATTTGTTAAACACTTTCCTAGCTTTGATGGACACAACCTTCAGGACAGATTTAAAGTTAAGCCTGTATTTTACTGCCCTTAGGGAATGTACCTAATCAGGTTCTGTTGCTGGCTGAAACAAGGCCTGATAAGGAACTTAAAATGAAGTCTATAAACTTAATTCAATAAAAAAAGTAGTGAAATGTTCTGAAAGTGAATTAAAAATCCAGCCAGCTCAAGTTCACATCTCATCAAGCACAAAGACAGTCATTTTTCAGGCTAAATACTTCTTCTGGCACCAGAGTTCAAATCTCAGGTGAATAAAGGTCCTGGTTATGGCGAGCATAAAAACCAAACCAAACCAAACCAAACCAAACCAAACCAAACCAAACCAAACCAAACCAAACCAAAACCAACTTTTTTTATTCAGAATTACAATCTTGGTTGTCAAACACTCAGTTCTGTCATGCTGGCTATTTCCACAGTAACCAAAGCATGCTGTGCTTTGATGGCACAGCTCTCCCCCTGCCCATTTTGTCAAGCAGTGAAGAGAAAATAACTGGAAAAGAGAAGGCCTCTGGCCTTCCGGGTGTGTTTCACACTGTGCATGTCAATGCGAGGCTGAAGCCTCATGCTCCCTGGCATGCATGGCACTCACCCTGCTGCCAGGCCTCTCAGGACACTGATAAACCCTTGATACTGTTTAAAATAGAAACCTAACATTCCTCTTCACATCACACATGGAAAAACCACGCACAACATGATTTCTACACAACTTTACACTGCTGATCAGGACAGAACGTGACAATGAGGCATAGCCCATACTTCAGATTCTTCCTAGATCCTCAAACATAGGAATGCTACACTGAGCCCTTCATCACTGATGTTATCGTTGTGGTATGCCATGAAAAAATCAAACCTCAAGAGACTGTACAGATCTTCAGTCTAAGGTCAGAAGCCAGAATCACGTGTAAGTAGGTGAGATTCAGGATGAAACACCCCAGCTGTGTCCTGTTCAAGGATGATGGGATGATCTGCACAAATGTCAGATCAAACATAGTTCTTACCGAAGTACTTGAGCTTTAGAAAACACTTCCTAATGGTCCTACAGCTCCTTTGCTAAAAGCCTTTCACACTTCATAATGCCCAACTCTGAATGTTTAATGCACTGCAGAACAGCTGACCCTGTTCTCCCACTAAATATACTGGAGTTACTAATATGCAGCAGTTCATTCTCACCAAGATGTGAACACATTCACGACTGGTCAGAACACACAGAATCAAGAGGTCTTGGGGTTTTCCTAAATCTCAGATTGCAACAGAAGGAATTTCAGAAATGAACTTTCCCAGTATCTTACTATGAGTTAAATATTGTGTTCTGGAAGGCTTATACTCCTGAATCTGATCAAAAGTAGCACTGGGAGGAGATGGTGGTACCCTTTCTGAATATGCAGCACAACAAAAGAATCCAGACCAGAACTTCTAATCAGTCTGGTGTTCCAGTATTTTTGTGTAATAGTTACCAGAATGCCAGAACTCTATTCCTGACAGATCTCATCTGCAGACAAAACTCTTACTGTTGCTACAGCAAACACACAAGCCAGTGAAAGGAGAAAAATCATTGGCAATCACTTTTTACCAAGTTAGCTGAAACATTTGCCTTCTGATTAGGATTCACACATGCTGACAATTCAGTTACATGCAAGAGACAGATGATAAGGGAGGGTTTCATGAAGTGATGCTTTCCAGCCTGAATGCAGCTTCCTACGTAGCAACTGTTACTGGGTTGGGCTGGTTTCACCCACAAAGAACTACCTTTCCCTGGTTATAGTTAAGCAGCATCACAGTGGGCTTTGGCATTTAACTGTTTAATTGCTTTCTGTTGTTGAATGCCAACAACTCCCATTCACACCACGTAGTCTAAGGAGATCTTAGGAACAGTACAACAGCTACTGTTTTGGCGATTTTAATCATAGCATTTTGTTGCTGTTCTTGGTAAAAGATGTGAAAGTCAGCACAGGCAGTAAGGAACTGGCAAAAATCTGAGAGCCTCTGCCCAGGAAATCATTTTGACTCACAGTTTTTGTCAAGCCAATTATCGTCCATTATAGATAATTATCACTATATTGAAGACTGAAACTGAGAAACAGAACAAAAGAAACGATACTGGTTTGTGTGCTTATCCTCCAGACACATAAGGGGTGCCGTGCCTTCAGAGCTGAGCAAACATACTTTGTTATCAAAGCAGTTTTGTTTGAGTGGGGTTCTTTTTCCCTTTAATCCCTATACACATATTGTTTCTATTATAAAAATCAGATACTTAATAGGGCAAATGCCTGTGTTGATACTGTAACATCCATTAACCTACTGAATACGTCTCTGTATTTGCACTGCTTTATCTCCTCTTTATACTTTTTATATATAAATATTGTATCATTAAGAGTTATCTGCACAGCAGCTGCCAAAGAAACAACAGGACAGATTTAAATACTCATTCTTCCTTCAACCTCAGCAGTTCTAAAGTAACCTGGTTAACAGGGCTTGACTCCAGCCAACATTCAAGAGGCCCCATCTCAGACAGCTTTTTTAGGAAGTGTCACTGGCATGCACATTATCTTTTAGGCCTCCCAGCCCTGCCCTCTTTTCCCCAGTAAATGCCAGATCCATATTCATTTCACAAAAAGTAACTGAAAATCTTGAGAACCCAAATCCTGCATTATTCTCAAATATATGAAAATAAGAGAGCAGGCTTTCAATTCATCTGCAGACATCTGCAGAGGATTAAAGTGTGTATTTTAAAAGCCTGCAGAAAACCAGGTAAAAATACTGACTTGTAGTACTGATTTGGGAATAATTTAGTTAAATTCATGCAAGCATCTGAGACCTGTGCATTTTAATGAACTAAAAGAACTAAAGAGCTAAAATCCTGTGTGACTATTTTTAAAAGAACAGATTTATTCTAAAGATCCTTCACAAACACCAAAGGAAATATATTCTGCAGGATACACACAGCATGTGAGAGTACTGAATATTTGATCATTTCACCTGGAAATTCCTTCACCAATCAAAAGGCAAGTAGTTTCCTCACCTGCAAACTCAGATTTGCCCAGGAACCTTGCTGCAGCAGGCTCACAGAGAGGAATCTGCTTTTAAAGGCTGCAAAAATGCCTTTTTTAAAACCAAAAAAAAATCTTTATTACAGGTAGAGCTCACTTCCCTTCTGAGGAAGGAGGTAGCTTAACCAAAGCTCAGCTGAATTTAAGATACAGTTAACTTTAAAACAAGAACAGGAGTAAACTCACAGATTCAAAGTGAAGGACTTACAGGGAGATAGAGAGAAATCCCATGGTGCAACTGCTGTCCCTCAAGGCAGTCAGTCACCTTTTTTATCTTCAGTGCCAAAATCTTTTGATAAAACCCAAAGCAATTCCCAGAGTGGCAAAGCAGGAGTTCCTGCATTGCTCTTTCTCTGGCCTGACAGAAGGCACCTTGGTCAGAAGAGGATTGACAAAGAGGTCTCTCAGCTTCCTGGGAGCCCTTGTTGGGGCTTATATACAAGAAACTGAATGGAAGACAGAACATCAGTAAGGGTCCATGGTGGGAACAGGTCACAGCCTGCTAAGTGTCCTCCCAGCACATGTTCTGGAGTCTGGTTAATGGTACACCCTCTGGGAAATGTCAGGCACCCAGAAGCAGCAGGGAAGCTCATGGGAGAAGGACTCGGTGCTGGAACAGGAAGACATCTGCCTGTACAGTTTGCACACAGGCTCACAAGGGACCACCACACGTGCTAGGGAAACACCACAATGCTCACCCACCCTCCAGCCACACTCACAGCAGTACCTGGGGATTGTAGATTTTCCATTCCTTATTTTGAGTTCAATAACCTGCAATAAACTGATGTCATATAATGAACTTTGCAATATAGAGAAATTTAATTTTTGAATGCAGCTAAAATAAAACTAGTACTGCTGACTAGTCAAGAATATTACACAAACTCTGGCCAACCTGCAGCTAAAGCTATTAAAAGGCAGGCTGATGCCAGCATGCTCACTGATCTGCTGTATGATGCCAAACAAGAAAGGTAATGGTTGAGTTCTTTCTACCTGTCTCTTAACAGAAGCACTTGTTTCACTTTTCTCCTCTTTCTGGCTACTGATTTACTTTTTTTTATTTGTAAGGAAGAGTATATTAAGCATCCAAGGATTATTTTGGCCAATATTTTACAGTTTCCTTTATGAAATAAAACCGTTCACCAACTGCTTTATTAGATCTTCCTTGCCTTAAAATTAGTTTACTGTTATCAACATATCAAGATATCAACTTTTCTTTTCACAGACAATACATTATTCTTTCTGTTAAAAACAAAACCAAAACAAACCCCTTACTTCATTTAATCAAAGCAAAGAGAAAGCTCAACTATCATGTCAGTTCCTAAGGCATTTACCAGTACTGATTTCAGGTCCAAGGTGATTTCATGTCTTCTGACAATGATCTCTGTGGAGATCACAGAGAGCAATTCTTAAAATCACTTTTATTTTCACATGTATCTTTACTGCAGTTTATTTGTACAGGCACAGCATTTTATAAAGGAACTTGAATTGGATTATAGCAAGAGACACATTTATCCATTATTTCAAGGGAAAGAGAAAAAAACAGTAGTTGCCTTGAAAAGTTCTGTGAGTGATTTACCGATTTCCTTTCTTACATTCTCAGTCCCACTTGGAAGTTTTCCTCCTCATATACCTGGACCCCTCACTGTCGATTGCTTCGTAGAGGTCCTTTTTATTCTCTGCTGTTGCATGCAAATAACCAAGGTAGGCCACACAGAGGCTAATTGCAATCAGTCCAAATGCCATCACAGGTTTGTTCTGACAAGAAAAAAAATTGTTACATGTTTTTAGTCAAAACACTTTTCATTAAACTCAAACATTACATTCTTTTATCTCAGTTTAGAAACTGGACAGTAAACAATTGTGACATCTGCAAAAATCATCACTGCCTTCTTGCAGACTGAGTTTTCTCACAGCAAAAGGAATTCCCTTTGAAAAAGAAGATTCTTTCTGGAGACAGAACAGCACATTGCCCAGTACTCTGTATCTTGCTGGTTGGAAATGCTGCTTGAGCATGAATGAATAAGCCAAAACCAACTACTAAAGATCTCTACTACAAACTTTTAACAGAATTCATCTGAATATACTACTGACACAGTGCACTCTGGTCCTGCCAAGCAACTTTGATTACAATCCTCTAAACCAGATTTTGTATTCTTATCATAAAGTCTACTTTCATTATATTAAATCTATACTTATTATACACACAAAATTTCACTCATTCCTGGGTTCTGCAAATGCAAATAAAACTTGATTATCATCAACTTAACTATAAAAGCAAGAAAAAGAAAAATCCAAAATAGTGAAGTTACCAAAAATTGCCTTGTTTTATACCAAAAAAGTTTGCATTCTATGATTTGTTCCCTTTTAAATATTAAAACCAATTCCTGTTGTTTTTATTACTTAATAATAAGTAATTATATTACTTAACCTGTCAATTACATGGGTAATATGCCTCTAAATAGTCTTTCTGAAAGCAACTTGGCTAGGTACAAAAGAATCAGACAATATAACAGTGAAATAAAAGCTGCAATAAACAATGTAATGTTCTGCACTCTCAACAATCAGAGCGGAAAAGAGTAAAAATATTTTTAGTTACATTTCTGAGTGGTTTGCCTAACAAAAGATGGTTAGAGCACAGAGAAACTTAATGATTACTTTAAAACACAAGTGTATTTAGTTTCTCTCAGAACAATCATCTTACAGGTTTAATGAAAAGCTCTGGGTTCACAGCTCGGAAAAGCATAGTTGTCTGAACACTCCTCAGTCCTGGTTTTCTCTCTTTGGGTGTTTCATTTTCATTTGGAGGTTTGGTGGAAGACATGTTACTTAATGTTGAATACTCTCTAGAAGTAGAATGAAAAACAGGTGTAATTTCTGTAAAAAAACCTGGAAGACCTACATCCACTGAATACAAATTCACACTCAGTTTGTCTTCTCACAGCATGAAGTTTAGCTGGTGTAAATATTACTGATTATCTCTGGTGCCACTTAATACTCCCAGCTTAAGCACACTGATTTTTAATCCTGTTAATTTTGTGCATCCTAAAATTAACTTTTGGAGATTCACATCTTCATACAGCAAATCTAAGTTTCTTGATAATGGGCTTGGGGTTTTTCACTTGCCTTTGGCTAATGCTTTAGATACCTGTGGACCAAACAGCATCAGTTTTTAGACCACTGTCTAAAAAGGCAATGCCAGGAAAAAATCTATTATTTTCAAACTTCGACATGACAGGACAGCCCAAGAACCACTGTACTGCAGTCACTTTAACCATCCACCCCGGCACACCCAGCACTCAGGTTTTACTTTTGCACACACTGGGCACGTCACAAATACCTTGGGTTCAAACTGAAAGAGGAGAAATTTAAGCTACTTAGAATACGCAAGTAATTCTTTACTGTNATCCGTGTGGCGGCGGGCGCAGCGGGGCGAGGGCATCGTCCGCCGTCCGGGCTGTGTAGCTGCCTCCTCTAATAGTAGAGCCATCAAGGCTGGAAGGGACCTTAAGATCATCCAGTGCGGCCATCCACCCGGAACTGCCGCTGTAACCCATAACCACTAAATCACCCAGCGCTAGATCCAGACGCCTCTTGAACACCTGCAGGGAGGGTGACTCTACCACCCACCTCCCTGGGAAATACTTCAATGCCTGACCACCCTAACAGTGAAAAATATTTTTCCAGTGTCTAATCTAAAGGCCCCGTCTCTAAGTTCAAGGCCATTCCCTCTAGTCCAGTCACAGCAGGCACAGCAGAAGAGACCAGCCCCAAAAACCTCCTTTCAGGGAGCTGTAGGAAGGGATAAAGGCCCCTCAGCCTCCTCTTCTTGAGAATAAACAAGCCCAAGTCCCTCTGCTGTTCCTCTTAAGACATGTTTTCTGGACCTTTCGA
>VZRX01008227.1:24455-60683 GCA_013398075.1 Notiomystis cincta
GGGGTGGTGAGGCACTGGAACAGGTTGCCCAGAGAAGCTGTGGATACCCCATCCCTTGAAGCGTTCAAGGCCAGGCTGGATGTGGCTTATGAGCAAACTGGACTTGTGGAAGTTGTTGGAACGAGATGATTTTTAAGGTCCTTTCTATGGACATCTGAGCAAAGGTGGCAAAACACGCCCTTGGCTCACCCTGCTTACTGAGGGGCAGAGGAGACACGGCACAGAGGATCCCCTGGGCAGGGAAGGGCACGCCAAGGGCAGTCGCAGAACTCCGCGCCGGGCGGCGAGGGGCTCCTGGCGCCGCCACCGGGACGAAGGGGGCAATTTGGCCCCGATTTGGAAAAGCCTAGCGGGAAGGACAGCGGGAACGATAGCAGGGACTCCCGGGACAGCGGGGACTCCCGGCGGCCCCGCCTCAGGGAACGGGGCTGGCTGAGGGGCCATGAACGCCGCGCGNCAAAAACCTCCTTTCAGGGAGCTGTAGGAAGGGATAAAGGCCCCTCAGCCTCCTCTTCTTGAGAATAAACAAGCCCAAGTCCCTCTGCTGTTCCTCTTAAGACATGTTTTCTGGACCTTTCGAGAGCCTTGTTGCCCTTTACTGGCCACACTCCAGCACCTCAATGTGCTTTTTAAAGTGAAGGGAAGAGGATGCAGTGTTCAAAAATAATAAGTGGGAGACGAGGGAAGGAGCTGGCTCAATCAGATGGGCCCTTCACTGCTGAGCCACTCCTAGCAGCTGGGCATGGTCACAGCCAGCTCTGGCTTCATCCTCTCAGCAGCCTCCTGTCAGATACTGAGAGACGCTGTTGAGGCCCCTTTTAGTTGTCTCAAGGCTGAACAGGCCCTGCTCCCTCAGCCTTTCCTTGTAAGAGAGATGCTGAAGTTCCTTAATCATCTTTGTCTCCCTCCACTGGACCTGCTCCAGGAGCTCCCTGTCTCTGTTGTGCTGAGGAGCCCAGAACTGTCCGGTTGATCCCAGGTGCTGGAATGAGGAAGGGGACAGTTGTGTGGGGACAGGTCTCTGGGAGTGCAATCGGCTGAGCAGAAAAATATGCTACAATTTAAGACTTCTGTTGTGTAGATGCAAACCCAAGATTTTGGTTGTCTGGAAACAAACATTTATGTTTGCATAAATGCTGCTCTGTGGTGATGTTTTGTTTCCTTTTATTTGTAAACAGTAAAATTAATAAAATTGCTTGAAGTCCAGAGGAAACAAAGCCCATGTGATTGCCTCTGACTGCTTGTGCCTCCCTTTCTACTTCACTGACTTCAATGCCACATTATAAAGTAGGGGAGAAATTTGAAATTTTGGAAAAAGTACCTGGAGGGTAGGGAGGGACACGGATCAGTGCTCCCTTAGGTAACTGGCAGGCAGAACTGAGATGTGATGGATAATATTACAATTTTAGCAGCAGCCAGCTGGTGGATTAGCACATGTAGTTCTGGACTCACCCTCCCTGCTCACACTTTTCTGTACCTGGAGGGTGAGTGAGAGGACTTAGGTGGAGTGTCTGCTTATTGCAGCCAGGGAGGCAGAAGGGAACAAACATAAGTCTTGGCCAACAGTGGCTGAATAGAAGCTGGCAGTATGCCCAAGTGGCCAAGAAAGCCGGTGGCATCCTGGCTTGGATCAACAATAGTGCGGCCAGCAGGACCAGGGCAGTGATTGTTCCCCTCTGCTTGGTACTGGTTAGGCCACACCTTGAGTCATGTGTCCAGTTCTGGGCCACTCACTACAAGAAAAACACTGAAGTGCTGGAGCATGTCCAGAGAAGGACAACAAAGGTGGTGAAAGGGCTGGAGCACAAATCCCATGAGGAGACACTGAGGGAGCTGGGGTTTTTCAGCCTGGAGAAGAGATGGCTCAGGAGGGACCTTATTGTTCTGTACAACTACCTGACAGGAGGTTGTAGTGAGGTGGGGGTTGATCTCTCCTAAGTAACAACTGACAAGACAAGAGGAAATGGTCTCAAGTTGCACCAGGGAGGTTTAGATTGGACATTAGGGAAAATTTCTTCACTGAAAGGGTAGTCTGGCATTGGATCAAGCTGCCAAGGAATGGCTCAAAAGACGTGTGGATGTGGCAGTTGTGGATACAGTTTGGTGGTGAAAACAGTGGCCCTTGGTGTACAGTGGGACTTGATAACCTTAGAGGTAATTTCCAACCTTAGTGATTCCATGATTCTATGTAATGTAGAGGTATCCAGGCTCTCAGAGCTTCTTGTTCCATGTTATTCTTCTGCAGTAATCAGACTGTCAAACTGCCTTTTTTTTGGAAGATGGTAGAGTAATAATAAATTGCAGGTTAACTTTTCCTGTCTAAATCCAGATGGAGTATCTAAATTTTTTTTCTTGTTGTGAGCAAATATAACGAGGTGAGAAAAATAATAGGGAAATAAGTTTAGGTGTCAAGAGAGGGTTGAGTGGTATGTCTGGGGTTTGTGTCAACAATTAATTCACAACGTACCATCTGCTAATCTGGTAGCTATTGTTTTGGTGGCATATGCCATGCAGCTGATTTTGTTTGGAAACTATTGAGTAGAAAATCTGAGTGAAGCTGCTTTCATTTGTTTTCATGTTTGTCTGATTGAAAGAAGCCAACGTGAGGTTTTTGCATGAGCTTGGCTTTTGGGAAGGTACTTGCTTTTCTTGAGGGAAAGGGGGATTTTTTTACTGTAATATAGGAGATGTTCTGCATACAACATCCAAGTAATTTTTCCCCCCACATTTTATATGGGAAGCCAAAACAATTACATCAACATGGAGAAAGTGCACTCACTTAATGGCCCATGCACCACTTCCCAGCAGTAACATCGTCCATGCAGATCAAACTCCTGATCCAAAGTCAGCCAGGGTCATTTTAGTATTTTCCAGATTGTGGTAGGATGGGTTTGTGCCAGAGCCATTTGCAATATATTGTGGCAAGGATTGTTAGGTTGCTGCTAGTTCTCTAGCACTTCCCATCTTTCTTATAGAGGACAGGTAAGTCCCAGGGATCACTGACAGGGGAAGATCCTACACTGTACAAAGAACACCACTGGCTGAAGAGAAAATATTCTCCATATGAAGAGGATAAGGCTTTGTGTGTAAAAAGAGGAGCAGAGAGGGATATAGAAATGGGCTTAGGCTTTGATGTGAATGCTGGTACTTGGCATGTGTTAAGCATGTGCCAACTATCCAGATTAACTGTGCAGTGATAAAAAGCTTGGACTGCTTACTGTCTCTAGTTTTGCTTTATGATTGTGGGAAAGTGTTGTATTTTATCTTTAATGTGAATATTATGTTGCTATCATCTGACCCAACAGGATGTTGAAACATTCAATCCATTAAGGCTTATGAAGTTGTTTGGCATATTTTATAGGGGAGACTCTAAAATGTAGGATAATAAACATCTGTGGTATTTCTGAGTCACCCATCCCCTTAGTATCCAAGTATCTCTCCTGAAAAGAAAAGCCCCCTTCCTTTTCTAAACCTGAGGCTGTTACTGAGATTTATTCTCCTTTCAGCTAAATTCCTTTGGGATTCTGCATTCAGTATTGTGCTTTGTGCCAGAGCCATTCACAACCTAACAGCAGTTTCTGCTTTTCTTGAGACTCACATGCCCTTCCCGTCTGAGCTGCAGAGAGGCTCTGTAGAGAGCAGAGCCGAGCCGGTGCTGTGCCCCGCAGACACGGTGAGCGTGCGACAGCCAGCCTGCTCAGGCCGGGGGGCAGCGCTGTGCCTCCTGCCTTTGCTGATCCGCCTCACAGCTCCTGCTTATTTCACGTACTGCACAAGAACAGCGCTTCACATTGTCTTCAGAATAAGGATAGGGTGCCTCAAGCTACTGATAAGCTTATCCTTGCTTTAGAGACACAGTTACAGAGCTGTTGTGGGCAGAAAAAATTCTTTTTGCATCTACACTGGGACTTCAGCACTAGTATGAATTGGAATGAGAGGGGCAACTACCATCACGTTTGTTAGAGTTTTGATATGTGAATGTGAAGGCCACATTTTTAAATTATTTCTAAAATATTTTAGACATCATGAGTTTCACAATATTTTAATTAGAGTTGACAACTCTAATTTTTTTTTTTTTTGTGCTGAACAAGTCTAGGGGAGAAGGGAAAGCAAAAATTAGTAACTAGAAGTACTGTTTTCCTCCTTGCTCAAAGCTAATGATAAGGGTAACCATTGTTGAGCTGAGGCATGTGAAACAGTGTGGCCATATTAAGGACATAAATGCGTAAGAAACAAACAGACCAGCTAGACAGGGGTGGTGTTGGGGCTATTGAGGGTTTTCTGTCTGGTTGTTGCTCTGCTCATGTCAGTCTCAAGAGTCCTTATGCTGATTTTCAGCAGCTTTTGCTCCTTTGTGTTGTTCTCATTGAAAGAAAGCTGTTTTCAGACTGCAGCATGCACTGTTTGGGACCCTACCACTGACAATCCAAAACAGTTCTAAGGCAATATGCATTTTAAAAACAAAAATCTCTTAGTGTGAGTCTTCTGTTTCACAACATTATGTGTATGTCTTGTTAGCCAGCCGTGTCTCTGTGAGACAAACAAACCACTCAGCCGTGCTTTCCAGCAATGATTAAAGCAATTGTTATTCTTCAAACACTGATCATGCTTATAAATCTTTTTCAGTTGAATTCAGTATGGAAGGAAAAAGGCACTTTGGTGCTACTTTCATTTTTGAGTGGGTAAATTGGTTCTGACTGGGAAGAGAATATCAAAACTCAAAGCATTCCCTCTGGAAAGAAAAAAGTGGTTTCTACTACAAAGGAAGAGCAGAGAAACACATGCAGCCCTGAATTTTCTCACTACAACAATACACAGCCAGATATTTTACAGTGGGGTTTAAAGACAAATTTGAGCTAAGACTGCATCTCCAAAATTAAAGGGTAAGGGGACCCCTCTTTTCACTTGTAATTGCTCTGAACTTACTTGCATGCAATGTTGTAATTGGTCAGTCTTGGAGTATGCCAATTTTGCTCCCTGGTCCATTGCCAGAAAAGGAAAAAGAATAAAGTTTATTTTTCAGTTGGGTTGGCGAGACAGTCTAATGTAAGCAGTGCAGTGCAGTTGGGAAGGCAGTTGGAAGTGGAGGCACAGGCCAGGACTAACCCCTGCCTCTGACAGCAGGACTCCCAATCAGTTTAAGCTGTGAGAACTTAAAATCCTTTCTAACATAGGCAGCCTTTCTAATCTCAGGCAGGGAACAAAGCTCCTAAGAAGGCTACAGGGAGTAGAAATTTCACAGTTTCAACAGAACAAACTCTGTAGTAAGGAACTCTGACACACAGTAATCTGGAACTCTTCAGATTTTCAACCTTAAAAGTTGTCTTTTAATATATGAATACCACCACAAAGAATAATAGAATGATTAAGGTTAGAAAAGACCTCCAGATCATAGACTCTGAGATGAGCTCAGTTGGTTAGAGCACAGTGCTGATAACTCTAAGGTTGTGGCTTCAATCCCTATATGGTTCACCCACTTAGGAGCTGGACCTGATGATCCTCGTGGGTCCCCTCTGGTTTCTGTGGTCTGTGAATCCAGCCTTTGACTGAACACCACCATGCAAATTAAACCATAGTGCTAAGTGCTGTGTGTCCAGTCATTGCTTGAACATTTCCAGGGATGGAAGTGTTGATTGTTGGACCTTATAAAATTGGCCTCAGCCCACTGATCCAGCTTGTCCAGATCCCTCTGCAGATCCTTCCTACCCTCAAGCAGATCAACACTCCCACTCAACTTAGTGTCATTTGCAGCCTTACTGAGGGTGCATTTTAGCCCCTTGTTCATTAATAAAGATATTAAACAGGGCTGGCCCCAGTACTGATCCACGTGGGTCACCACTAGTGACTGGATAACAACTGGATGCAGCACCATTCACCACCACTCTCTGGACCTGGCCATTCAGCCAGTTTTAAACCTGGAGAGGAGTGTGCCTGTCCTAGCCATGGGATGCCAGCTTTTCCAGGAGAATGCCCTGGGAAACAATGTCAAAGGCTTTGCTGAAGGCCAGTTAGACAACATGCACAGCCTTTCCCTCATCCACTGGGTCATAAAAGGAGATCAGGTTGGTCAGGTAGGACCTCTCTTTCCTACCCCCAGGCTGGCTGAGTCTGATCCCCTGGCTGTCCTGCATGATGGCACTTGAGGTGTTCTGTTCCATAGCCTTTTCCAGCATGAGATCAGGCAGACTGGCCTGTACTTTCCTGGATCTCCCTTCCAACCCTTTTTGTAGATGAGTGTCACATTGATAAACCTCCATCCCACTGGAACCTCCCTGGTTAGCCAGGGCTCATGATAAATGATGGAGAGTGGCTTAGCCAGCTCTTCAGCTCCCTCACTACCCTCAGATGAATTCTGTCTGGTCCTGCAGACTTATGAGGGTCCAAATGGCTCAGCAGCCCACCAACGACTTCCTCTTGGAGTGCAGGGGGTCTCCTCTGCTCCCTGTCCCTGACTACCAGCTCAGGGGGCTGGTTGCCCTGAGGATCACTGGTGTTTGAAGACTGAAGCAAAGGAGGCACCACGTACTACAGCCTTCTCCTCCTTGTTTACAGTGTTCCCCTCCACCACCAATGTAAGATGGATATTTTCTTTGGCCCTTTTTATGTTGTTAATGTATTTATAAAAACAGTTTTTATTATCTTTCATAGCAGTGGCCAGATCAAGTTCTAGCTGAGCTTTTGCCTTTCTTATTTTCTCTCTTCCTGACCGAATGACATCCTTGTACACTTCCTGAGTTGCCTGCCCCTTCTTCCAAAGGTCATAAATTCTCTTTTTTTTCCCGAGTTTCAGTAAAAGCTTCCTATTCAATCAGGCTGTTTTCTTCCACACCAGCTCATCTTCCAGCACATGGGAATGACCTGCTCCTGTACCTTTAAGATTTCCTTCTTAAAGTATGTCCAGCCTTTGTGGATCCCTTTGTTTTTAAGGGCTGTTTCCCCGGGGATTCTGTGAACCAGTGTCCTGAACAGACTGAAGTCCACTCTCTGGAAGTCCAAGGTAGAGGCTTTGCTGATCCCCCTTTCTTACTTCACCAAGGATCAGAAATTATCATTTTGTGCTTGCTGTGCCCAGGATGGCCACCCACCACACACCTCCCACCAGCCCTTCTCTGCCTGCAAACAGCAGGTCTGGTGGAGCACTGCCCCTGGCAGGCTCCCTTACCAGCTGTGCCAGGGAGTTACCTTCCACACACTCCAGGAACCCCTAGACTGTCTGCTCTCTGCTGTGATGAGCAGATATCTGGGAAGCTTTGCATTACCTGCAGTCCAGCTCCAAGTTCTGGCACCTTCAGTCACCCTCTGAAGGCATCAGCTTCTCTGGGGACAGTACCAAGGTGCAGATTCTGGCACATGTGTAAGGTTATGTGATAGCTTCCTCTCTGTAAAACTATCAAACAGTCACATGCAATTCCCATATAAAAGCCACATGAAGCTTGAGCTAATTAAATTATACTATGAATAAATTATTGTGTGAAGAATTCATTTAAGAGGCAAGGAGTTCAGTCTTTCTGCTTATTTTGTAATGTTACTCAGCAGGATGGCCACGTCCCAGGTAAAAATGGCCACCAAAGCACTGGTATGAGATGCATAAGGCAAGGCATAAACACTTATTCCATTGCTTAGTTATTGAAAGTAAAGTTAGAGACTTCCTGGTGGGGAACAGTTCAGCTGCCTAGGCCAGTGTGGGAACTGATCAGCATGTACAGTAAACAAAATACATTTCAATAACAAAAGCCAACTGAGCAAGTCAGGAAAACCACTGTATTTTAAAATTGAAAGAGAAAGGATTTTCTGAGCATTTGTGTAATGTATTGTTAGGAGTCATGTGTGCCTAAAAGAATATGTGTGTTCTGTGGACAGCTGACTTGCCCAGGAGACCACAAAATACAAATCTGATGTAAAATGTCAAAGAGCAAACAGAGTGTGAGTTCAGGCTCACAGCACACGTGTCTTCAGGCTGTGCTGCTGTGAAAACAAAGAGTGTGATGCTGATGAGCGCTCAGAAGATGCAGATAAATCCTACAACTTCAATTAAATGCCAGAGTTTCCTCATATCTTTCTGATGATCCAAGACGCTTTATGGTTCTGGTTTGAATTGTGTGCCAGCAGAGATGATCAGGTTTCACTCATTTAGTTTGTATTACCTAGGAGATAAGTAGTTCCCGTTTTCCAGGCTTAAAGCAGTAACTTCCTTTCTCAGAAATGAACTGGTGATTGTTAACCCCACTAGAAAGCTGGGATCCAGCTGTAATCATTCACTGTGACACAGGTAAGTTAGATTTTCTTGTTATAAAATACAGTTTCACTGAATGAGAAGTTGATTTTCTTATATTAAACAGGCTCAATAGAAGCCTTATGCAGGTGTCCCATCAGCCAACATAAACCATGGATACAATCCTCCTTTTGCTGCACTGTGGCAGTACTTCATAATATTACAGAGTTATAAGCTGTGATGTGGCCAGTGGTTATTGCTTTTCCAAGTGGAAATCTTTTGACTTTGTCAATTCTTTTTTTATTTTACAAGTTGGCTAAAGTGTTACAACAGTAACAGTAGCCTGAATAGAGTAATAATACTTATTAATGTTGAAGATCATGTGCTGCAGAGGGAGATTTTTGTTCACATCAGGAGATCATGGGAGAGATGGGTTATCTGTTTGGTGTGAAGGTGATGAGAAATGCAGTCATAGTCATGTAAATGAGATATGGATATAATGACTTAAAAAAATTAAGTAATTTTGGCTACTTCTGAGCTTAATTTATTAAAATTACATTGTTTACAGAGTAACAAAGCAAACAGTGAACTGTTTCTGTTCTCTCAAAACCCATTCATTGCTGCAGAGAAGAGACCACAGCAATTAGCAGCTGGCAAAGCATCACACTCAGCAGCTGCTGGTTTTTAAGTGGTGTTTGTGGTTTCCCTGAACACAAAACAAGACGGGATTTTGCCACACTTTAGAAGTTGTATTTTCAGGGAAGTGAATGTTTGGCAACTAAGATGCTGAAGCTCAGAAAGAAAAGAGATTTGTCCCAAGCCACTGCAGAAGCCCATGTGAAAGTCAGATGGAAAACCCAAATCAACAGCTCCAGTATCGTGCTAAATGACCACCTGAGCCTTCTTCCACCTAGAGTTTTCTTTTCCTTTCTGTAGCTGGTTGACAGATAAATATCTAGACTAATGTCTTTGCATATCACATGTCTATTTTAAGCACTATTTATTTCTGCTTTTAGTATCAAAGTAACTAGAAGTTTATCTCCCAATGGACCAAAGGGCTTTTTTTTTGCTCCAAGGAGTTAAAAGTTAATAATAGGCATAGAACAGTGAGAGGTTAGAATCAGTAAGCTAAGGTAGGTGAAAGCAAGGGACTGGGCCATGAGAGACCATGGTTCTTTTCTTAGCTCTGCCTCTGATGTGCTGAGTGATGCTGGATAAACCACATGTGCCCCTTGACAGCACAGGTTTTCTCTGTTTAGATTGACAGTGTTTGTAGGAGAGGATGCCCTTTCCCATTACATGTTAATGAAGGGTTCATATCAATCAATTTCTTTCTAAAGTGTCTGCAGTGTCTACTTTTTGTCTGCCCATGAGAGAAGAGCAAGCTATTGCCAGTATGTTTGCCTCTGCCATTTGGAGGCCTCCCCTTCTCCTGCAAGCATCTGAAGGATGAAATGGGTGGGAAAATGTTGTCTCACATCAGCCTGATAACCTTTGACTCTGCTGCACTACCAATGACTAGCAGTGGTCATGGATGAAGTGAACAACTTGGCCAGGATACAGACCCAGGAGGGCTGTGTTTGCTCATGGGTTGTCAGGCTCTACCTGGCTTGTTTTTGAAGAGCCTTTAAAATTGAGTGTCAATACTACATTAATGTTATAGCTTTACTTATTTTATAAAAAGATGTGAGTTGTCTGAAGAAGGCAAAGTGAATTTTTATGTCCTCTGTTTTCTCTTGCTGACCCTCTCCTAAGGACCTGGAGATCACCTTGGCACTCTCACCACTGAACAAGAAGAAAAGTCACTGCAAGGTTAGTGACATGTAGCAAGAGTTGTTCAGCTCCTACTGCAGATGTGCAACAGTTTGAACTGCTGGCACATGTGCAGCTTGGTAATGTGACTTGGAATCAAGTGATGCTGTTCCTTGGTGTTCCCAGGAGGTTCCCTGATCCCTTCTCTTCTGTAGCAGAGCACTGGAACAGATGCAGCAGCATGCTGAGGGGACTAGTGGAGTTTCCATCAACTTAAGAACAGACTGAACTGCCAGGAACAGTTTCTGCACAACTAAGCCTTTTTAGGGCCAGAGAACAAAGCAAATTGGTGTTCCCCAGCCTGTGGACCTCACACCTCTGGCAGTCAGTAAGGAAGCACTAGGCAGTCCATGAAACAGACTCAGCAACCATAAAATACATGCACACCTCCTTATATCAACAAATAGAAAAGATAAGGGGAAAATGCAGTTACTAAATGAACACCTGAAGTGAAGCTTCATTATTTGTTTAGTTGTTTATGGAAACCATTATGCCAGAACTTGTTTTTTCTTTTCCTCATAACACTGGGAGGATCCTCAGTGTTTGGAAAAAAAACCCTCTGCTGTGATGATGTTTTGATTAAACTGTACAAAAAAAAAAAAGGAGAATGGACTCTAAAGGTTGTTACCAGCTCTGCTTTTTTATGATCCTGTATCCTCTGTGAGGATCCTCCCTACTTCTGCTCTCTTTTTTATAATTTTTGCCACTATTTATGGTTCTCTTTCTTCCTGTTATTAAAAAAAAAAAAAAGGGTAAGTTGTAGGTGCAGCAAATATTCCCCAGAAATGTTTAGATCAGAAAAAGGAGTTCTGCCATATCTCAAACTGTGAGGATAATTTAGCTTGCTTGTACAGAATTGATAGATCCACTGTTCAGAGGCTTGTGTTCTTTCTCTTATTTCTCTCTGTTCCATTTCCCAAAATACTGTGCTTTCTTCCTGTAATTTGCCAGCTCTTTGAGCTCCAAGTTGCCTGCCCTCTTTGTGCCTCTAACACTTGGGATGCTTCCCCACTTCCTCTCCAGTTATTCCATTTGTTCTTGCATTTTCTTACTTCCCTGCCACTACCTTCCCCCCACCCTTTTCTTCCACACAAAAATACCTTTTCTGCTTTTAAAGTAATTAAATTAGCAGAGCTGATGGAAATCTAGGTAAAGTAATTCTCTGAGCACTGTGCTTTTCAATGGATGCATTACTCAATGCACATTAGCCAACCTCCTGTAGGCCTCAGTGAATGACAGAAATGAATATTTGATGAATATATTCAACAACAATAGCATTATTCAAACACTTTACTCAATAAAGTACATTCAGCACATTCAGAAGTTAATGGTGCATTCAGGTTACTCTGTTTGCTCAGCAGAACATGTGCCCAGTCCCAAGGGGGAAAATCAAGTCACTGATACATGTGAGAGAAATGGGGTGGGAAGCCTCTTCTGGTCATTTGTGCCTCTCATGAGCAGGACACAGTGTATGTGTATGTTGGTGGGGGGTGTTTAAATCCCATATAGGGAATAAATGATGTGTGTGATGAGCAAGAGAGATTACTTGCTCTATTTCCTGACTGGCAAGTCCTGTTTTCGTGCTTATCTCTTGTACTTCAGCTAGAAATGAGTAAAACAAATCAACATATTTCCAACCTTCAGCTTTTGTTCAAACTGGGGTGTGCATGTGTGTATTGAGCAGAGGGTTGAAGTAAATCTAACCTCAAATCCCTGCTTTTCACTTCTTGCTCCATTCAATGTTTCCTTGAGCACTTGATGCAAATAATCTATCTTCTACTGTTTAAGGCTCTCTAATGCCTCCTTTGTGATTTCCAGTTTTCTTTTGTAGCCTTTATGTCCACAGTGCCAAAGAGGTTCCCCTTTAATACTTTTGTAACTTTTTAAAAACTTTGAGTCATTTCATTTTTAGCCTCAGCATTGGACATTACCCCAACACAAATTGATGTCATCTACATTTCCCACAATCTACTCAATTTCTTTTGTCAGCTTCCCTTCTTGACTCCCTTTGTTTCTTTCTGAACAAAAATGAACCTCCTCCAGATGCTAAGGCTGAAATCTCTCTGTGGCTACAAGGATTTGGATGACACTTTTCCTCTTGTCCTTAGGTTAGCCAGAATATAATTTTGCTAAAGCATCATGCCCTGACACTGCTCAGCATCTGCTGCCATGTGTACTGCCACTTATTGAAGTGTTGCAAAATCTCCTACCACTGCCATATTTTTCCTACTGCCCAGCTCTGTGCTCACTAGATGATTTCTCTTTTTTTGTTGCCTGAATCCTCACCTTGCTCTGAGTTTCATATAGCTCACTTAATGTATTTGTCTTCTCTAGCCTCAGCTAACTTGACCCCTCATGAGTCTGTGCCTGTGCTGTCCCATAAAGTCAATTTTCTCTTGTTTACATGTTGAGTAACTCCTTGTCTTTGAAGTCAGTTTTATTTTTTCCATTCTGTATATTCTTTGCAATGCTTCAGTGAATTAATTGTATTTTCAAAGGATGCAAATGCATCAGTTAACATCCACATCTATGGTAACAGTGGTGCATAAAGCAAACAAAACCTTTCCAAAGCCCATTTGCAGCTCCTTTGAACAGGATTACAACCTGTTACAACCCAAACAATACTACAAAACAGGCTCTGTGGCCCTTTAGGCTTGAAGCTGAAGGTTCTCTACAGCCATTTCTCATTGTCAAGTAAAGGCTGCAACTGGAAAATACATAACCAAAGTTCTGCAGGCCTCTGTCTGCAGAAGCACTGCTGGCCACAAGACCTGCCCTGCAGTCCTTTAATAAATTTCAGTTTCTCTTCAACAGAGCACACAGACCAGGAACCATCTTCAGTTCTGTGGAATCCCTGACACCTCATTACCAAGCATCTAGGTAGCAGAATGTGCTGCTCTCTTTCAAATTAACTTTGCAGGAATTTCATCCATCCAATCCGCTAGCCAATTAGAATTTGCCCCTTGCTCAGGCTCTGTTGGTTTTTAGTCAAATTCTTGATCCCTATTTTCTTTGGTCAGGACTTCTTTTGCTCCTTCATACTGTTCTTCTCAATGTGGGATTGGCAAAGAAAGTGTAAAGTTGTTTGTTTCTAATCCCTCTTGCTGCTCACTTAAGGAGGTAGCAGCTCAGCTTTGGGAAAAAGAGACATTGAAGTAAATTTCTCAATCTGTACTTAGGTATATCCATAGCCTTATTTCCACTAGTGTTGGTTCCCACTGGCTTTTGTGCCTTGCTGGTGACACAGCATATCTTTCATTTCTGTTCACCTGCAGGCTCAGAACTGCTGTAACTCCAGCCATGTGTTGATAGGTGGAATCAGGCTCTTAACGTTAGAAAGGGATGCTGCACTTACAGTGGCCAGCAGCAAAAGCCCCCTTGCAGCTGTACTTGTTTTCCATGGAATAACAAAATTCAGAATTCCCTCCAATAGTCCTTGTACACATCTTAAAGCCTTAGGAGAGGCCCCTTGAGGTTTTCTTTCAAATCTCCAGACGACAGCTCATCCATGAGATGCACATGCACGTGCCAACATTCACTCTTGCTCAGTGAATGCTTTGTTTCCTTGCCTGTGATTTATTACATAGTGGTGTCTTCATGTTTGCTGTTCAGCAAACATGAGACTGTTGTTGTGACTGTGTGTTACTTATTTAGAAAGCATTAAAGCCCTGAAGCTCATGTCTTTAAAAGTTCGATTTAAACTTCTGCTCAAACTCTGCAGACGTGGAAGACAGGAATAGCTCTTTAATGAAAAAGTAAGCACCCTGCCAAACATATTTAAAAGCATAGGAGCATATGTCTGAAAGGATATAAGCTGATATTTCCCTGTTATCTTTTTTATCTGCAGCATAAAGGAGTAGCTTGGTAACCATTCTTTGCAGTATAAATCAGGAATATATTAATTTCTGCAGCTGTCCCTCAGCTCCTCAAGCTAGAGCTCAGCTCTAATGGTAGCGGTGCAGGAATATGCAAATAACCTCATTTCCCAGCAGAACTCTGGCCATAGGCAGAGGTCACAAAGGGCTGCAGAACTGAGGGACAGCAAAAGAAGCACTGAGCTTTCCATCTGTGTTGAGCTTTACAGAATCACAGAATCATTTAGGTCGAAAAAGACCTCCAAGATTGAATCCAGCCTTTGACCACAAGTAGACCATGGCACTAAGTGCCCCATTCAGTTGTTTCTTGAATGCCTTCAGGGATGGTGACTCTCTGGGCAGCCCACTCCAATGCCTGAAAACCTTTTCCATTTAGCTTTGTGATGCTGTGGCCTGATTACTACTCAAACTTGCCAGTAGATGAACTTGTTTGTTACCTCAGCAGCACCTGCAGCTACAGCAGTGCCAGTGGGATTTGCATGTGGCACTGCAGCCACAGAGGGGCACATTTTCTCTCCTGCTAGGCAGAGCTTGCAAGAAGCAGATGGGATGAGGACATTAAATGACAGAACACAAAGATCTGGAAACTTCTGATTTCCCTCCTCACCTCATGTCTCTGGGCACTCTGTGTTCTGGCAGTACATCCACTTTTTGCTCTTACAGAACAAAGGAGCTTGATACCCTCAAAGATTCACTCACACCTGGAGATGGAGCCAGGTACATTCCTGGTGGATACCTCAGGTCTTCTTTTGACTCTGATGAGTCTCACTGCCAGTGGCTCCTTAGCCAGCTCTTCCAAAAGAAGTGTTCCAGAGTTAGGACTGGGGAAGACTTGTCTGGAGAAGGAACTATAACACACACACACACACATGCACATGTGTTTTGGAGTAATGGTAAAAAATAAAACAAATAAAATCCAATGAAGCAGGAAAATATTTAAAATATTGCACAAGTTTACCCAGAAGTTAGACCACAGACAAAAAGAAATCAATTTTCATTTTTGTAGTCAACTTATTATGGGAGGCTTGGCTCCTATGCATAAATTTGGAAGTGAAATCTGACTTGACCATGTGTAGTATTTGCGTAACTGACAGGGCTAAGTTGAGTGTATTTCACTGGTAGTGTCAGCCTGAACTTCCCAGAGAAAGCCCTACCTGACAGTCAGGAGACCCTGGGGGAGAACAGGCACGTTCCTCACAGAGGACAAATAAACAGCAAATAAATTTTGGTCANAGAGAACAGGCACATTCCTCACAGAGGACAGCTTAACAGGATGGTTAGACTTCAGCCTAATTGACAAAATGCATTTAAACAGCAAATAAATTTTGGTCAATAACTTCAGAATGTATCAGAATTATTAAATTATCAGAAATAAGAACAGCTTTTCTTTTTTAAATGCTTAATAATATTAAATTACTTCTAAATGCTTAATAATTTTAAATTGTTTCAGCTACTGGTTATATTTCATGTTGAATGAATGTCTCATTTTTTTTCACCCAAGAGGAAGCATCTCTCTGATCTTGTGTTTCTTTGATACAGCACTTCTTTCTTTCCTTGAAGAGAGAAATGAGCTGGGCCTTCCTACGTGATGTGCTGAGCGGGGTGAATAAATACTCAACAGGAATTGGAAGAATTTGGGTAGCTGTCGTGTTCATGTTCCGCTTACTGGTTTATGTTGCTGCAGCAGAAAACATCTGGAAACACGAACACGATGAATTTCAGTGCAATATCAAGCAGCCTGGTTGTGAAAATGTCTGCTTTGACCATTTTTTCCCTGTCTCTCACATCAGACTTTGGGCTTTGCAATTAATCATGGTCTCCACCCCTTCACTCTTGGTTGTCTTTCATGTTGCTTACAGAGAGAGCAGAGAGAAACACCACAGCCAGAAACTTTACACAAATCCAAGAAAGACAGATGGTGGATTGCTGTGCACTTACCTAATCAGCCTCATTTTAAAAACAGGCCTTGAAATAGTTTTTCTTGTTCTGTTTTATAAATTGTACAATGGATTCAAAATACCACGTCTTGTGAAATGTGACATAAAACCATGTCCCAATACTGTAGACTGTTATATTTCCAAACCCACAGAGAAGATGATTTTCCTCTATTTTCTGGTGGCAACTTCATGCCTCTGCATTGTATTAAATCTAAGTGAACTGAGTTACCTGATTTTCAAATACTCCATAAAATGTTATCTGAAGAGACTCGTGAAGAAACAGCAAGGCTCAGAAAGCGATTGCTGCAAATCAGAGCTCATCAGGTGCAACAGAGCAGCAGCTGCAGGACGATTCCACCACAGCTCATCATCTTTGCCTCTGAATATGCAAGAGGAGCATGAAAAACACTCCCTGCTGACTTGAAAGAAGGCTGGAGACCACCCTCCCATTACACAAGCTGTTTGTGACAAATTGCTTTTCCAATCAGTGCTTTGCAGAACTACCCTTTGAAAGGATAGTTACATAGGAAATGCTGTTTCTCTATTAGTTCCCCATTACTTGAGCTGATAAATTTGGTTACATTATGTATGTCGTACATAGAACCAGTGAGACCTTTTCATGTTGAAACAAGAAATGTAGAAGTCTGAGAGTTCCATGAAGCTTTAATATAAACACAGATGCTTATGATAAATCATGCAGAAACAATTGCTCAAACAGTTGTGTACGGAATATTACACAGAATTGCTTTGGTACAAGCAAAAAGAGGCTTTTTATATGCAGAGATAGGAAGAACCTGGGATTGATTAAGACAAACAGCAAGAGGGTGTACAGGATTTGTCAGGTGGGTGGATCAGATCTGGTAATTGCTGAAATGGCAACAGGAAAGTTCTGGCATAGAGTGATTGCTGGTGCCTTGAAGTGAGCTGGATAGTCACGAGTCCATTCCACTGGATTACTATAAAACATCTCAAAAAAAAGTAAAAACTTAGAAGAGGTAGACACATCTAGTTTAGCCCATGTGATAAAGACAGATTTGGTTATTTAGCTGTTTGTGGAGCACCTCCTTCTGGAATTATTTGAGCCCTTACAGTTATTAGGGTATTAATAATCATCAAAAAGCATCCTTTAAGAAAGGCACTTGCTCACACGTGTGCAAGCAGCATGTACCAGGGTACAGAGTTAACCCCTGGTCACCTGCACCAAGCAGCTCCCATGCAGTCAGACTTGTCTTCTGCTCTGTGGTAGTGGCA
The DNA here is from genome assembly GCA_013398075.1 of Notiomystis cincta. Taxonomy (NCBI): domain Eukaryota; kingdom Metazoa; phylum Chordata; class Aves; order Passeriformes; family Notiomystidae; genus Notiomystis; species Notiomystis cincta. Next base: position 41,543 of record VZRX01008227.1, read on the forward strand.
TTTAAGTGAACACATCATTCTCACTTCCCTAGGATCTGAATAGAGAAATGCAAACCACACAATATGGTAGAACAGTAGCCAGGGGTCCCTAGTATTAAGTAGCCTAGAAATATGCTACTCCTTCAGTAGATTTCTCTGCTGTAGAAGAACACATGAAATCTAAAAACATGCAAAGCCTCCAGCCGAAACAAAGTAAAAAAGAATCATCTATTCCCTCCCACAAATTTCAAAGTATCTCTTAAACACCACACACCTCTGCTTTTTGTTATGTGCATTGTTTGGACTAACAGGAAAGAGACAGAAATTAGCTAAGACATGTCTTCTGTCGAACCTAGGCTTCTAAGACAATGTAAAGAAGTGCCTTAAAAAACTTCCTCAGGGTGATGTTCTCTTTCTGTTGCTGGAATGAAAGACCTTTGGACATACATCTGGTACTGAGCCTGATCAAAATGCACTGTTCAGAGAAAAACACTAACTAAAGTGGAGCTGCCTGAATGATGAACTAATTTTATTGTTGGTGCCAGGACAAGGAGGAAGAAACAGTAGCAAAAGCAGGTTAATTATTTGTTTTTCACTTAGGTCCCCTCCGGCCCCTGGGCTTTGGTTACAAAGCATTACACTGAATGAGTAGCAGTTACAGAGCAAACAGTAGCAACTAATGAACAAGTTATCAACTTTTGATGGTGATTTTCAAGGTGGGGTTTGTTGTTTGGGTTTTTATTTTTTTTTTATTTTCCCCTAAAATAAACCTACTTTTATAAAATATGGCAAGACATTTGCTGCTGCTGGATTTAGCAGCAACAGCAGTCTCTCAGATATCAGCTTGCCAGCCTGTGGCCAGTTAGTTTTAAATCTTGAGTGATGCTGGATCAGTGCTTATATAGAGACAGGGCGCTTTACACAATTCGGAACATTTTCTGTTAAACCTCTACACACACAGAACGTGGCTCATGACAGAAATGCAGTTAGAAAGTCTTTTGTAGCTACTGGACAAAATGCACCAAAGAGTGCATGAAGCAAAACCACCCCGCCCATGAACCCTGTGAAACTGCAACTGCCACAGCTTAAGTAACTGAGAACAAACCCCCAAATCATCTTGGCCCATCTGGACCCACATGCATAATTTTATTAAGACAAGGGCAACACTATCAAAGAAGAAGTATCTGGGTTTTAATAACTGAGGACAGATTTTTAAGAGCACATTAATGAAAAAAATATTTATTCATTGCTTTTGAAGATTTATTTGAGAAAAAATGAAGAGAAGCAAACGCAGTTTAGCCAACACAGGTTTCTGATAGAATTAGTGCATTCATTAGCTGCTCTCTAATAAAAAAGTATATTAAGTCAGGGCTCGAAGGGTTTTAGAGTACCCCCTAGAGCTCTGTGGCTAGTCAGAGATCATCACTTTGACCAAAAATTTTCCCATCAAACAAGAACTCTAATTCTTTGGAATGTATATTCAAAGTTTTATTTTCAATTCTATCTTCCAACAGCCAAGAAATGATAAATAAATTGCAAAATCAACGTTTTGAGTCTTGGAGGATACTTCTGTTTTGACAAAGCCAGTACCTTACATGAGAAATATTTTGAAAAATTATTATGGACCAACTCCACGTAACCCGACTCACTCACAGTAAATCACCAAGTAGCTTTCACATCATGTGCTGCAAAATTGGAGTGTTTGACAGGGCTACTAATGAAAAGGAAATAAGCATCACTTAACCTGAGAGAACAGAAACAAATTCATCTGCTTTCTGAATCCCTGCTCTTGGCAACCATTTGGTCTTTTGCTGGCTCCTTCCCTTTCCCTGCTTTTATATGCCTTTGTTCTCCAGTTTAAGTTTCATTCATCCATGCACCCCGAAGGCATTTGTTACATTTTTGGTTCAAATGAGTTTACAGGTTTGGTCCCTAAATTTCTGAGTCACTCAGACTAACATTTTAAAAATACTGAATTCAAGTGCTATGTTCCACAAGGATATAAGCAATTGATAGGAAGATGAGCTGAGCCCATACTGTATGGAGAAATAACATAATCACTGCATGCACATTCATACAAAAATATTTACCCCATTTGTATTTCAAAACATCCCTGCAAACATCAAAAGATCCGTGTCTTACATGAACTCTCATTTTCTTTAAAATCCAAGTAAGCTTCTTGCCTTGGGACAGAAGAGGTTTGAAAAAGACACAAAGTATTTCCCTATTTGCAGATAGTTTCTTCCCTCTACTCCCTTCTCCAGTACCAGTGGCCCCCTTTCCCTCCCCTTTAATTGTATCATCTGAGCCGTACCTAGGCTCCAGGCAGGGCTAAGCAGGAGCTTCTCCAGCTCGAGGACCTAAACCCCAGTGTAGCCTGTCCCTGCCCGTCCCTCCCTCCTCTGCACACAGGTGGGAAGCCCAACTAATTCTTTGGCACAGAAACTAATTGCAACAATTAGCCAACTACTTTTTCCTCACCTGACCCAACAACTGATTCCAGTGTTATTGTACCAGCATTGCTCACTTGCTATCTGACATCCACAGACCAAATGTCCCAGTGTAATGCTTTAGAACCCACAGTCCCCCCATCCTGCTGAGGACCACCCTGAAATATGTGGGCACAAACCCATTACTCCTACTTACACTAAATTAGGGCTCAGATAATAGCAGATTTCTTTATAAACATAGTTGAGCACCAGAGAGGCTGACTGTCAGTTTAAAGGTGTCTTTCAATCACAACAGTCCATTTCAATCACAGCATTCCGACAGACTCATCAATTTGGTTGCTTCCCCATCAGCAACAACTGCTGCTTTTGTCACATTCCTGATGGCAACAAGGGGCTTCAAAGAAAGCGCCTTTGCTTAAGTGCTCCAGAGTTAATGGGTGACAATTCTGGGAGGCAGAGATACAGAGGAAGGAGAAAGAAAAGGCAGAAGACAGAGAAGGACGGGGCAGTGAGGCCGACAGCGCCTCTGGGCACCCTGCAGCCCCAAGGGCAGGGGTGTGGCTCCAGGCCCCAGAGCAGCTGCCCATCCAGGCGTGCTACGACTGCTCGGGCGGGAGGTTTTCTGTACCACCCAAGGTAAAACCTCTACATGCAAACACCGAATTTATTACCTTGGAGTTCCTGTAGGTGCTTTTACAAACCAGAGTGCCCTCTGCAGTCTGTGACATTTTAAATCAGACCCTGCCTTTGGTTCCCCATTTTAAGTTGAAAATACTTCTGTTTGTTTTTTAAAAAGGAAATAACAAATCCCATACTATCTTACCTGTTGGACAGGCTGTCAGTAAGTATCTAAAAAGGGAGAGTGCCATGGAACATATTAACTGTATGTGTAAAGCATCTGCTTTAATTGGATTGATTAGGATGAGACAGTATTAAATATTTTATTCTCAGAAATTCAGATCGAAATCAAAAATTACTTCCTGGGTATTTATGACATTGGATTTTTTTATCTGTTTCTCTTTTTTTAAATAGCATTCTAGTATAGCACTGTGTAGCTAAATAGTTGTATGCTATTCTCAGTCCAAGAACTGCAAATGATACAGTATCAATCACCGGGAATGTTGAAACTATTCAACTTACACAACACAAACATTCTTCTAAGGACTAGCAGTTGCGAGGTCTGTTGACAGTGACTGAAGTGGTTAGGTACGGCTGAAAAACAGAATTCAGGCGAGCTTTGAGGATCCCCTCCAGAGGATCTCTGCCCTCTTCTCCCCTGCAGAAGTTCCCTCTACAATCACCGCAGCTGGTATCCAACAGCAGCTCCATCCAGGGGGACCAGCAGCCTCCGGCAGGTAGAAAATGGCACCATGTACTTGTAATGATTATAATGATCACTCTTAGAGTCAAAATGCAAGGATTTGTTTTGGTTTTATCATTCTCAGACTGCACCTCTGATTTACTAACGTGGCATAATTACGAGTTTAGTCAGTTGGGATGGATGGAAAGTGAGAGGAGCCGACGGGCTCTGTTCAAATGGAAGCACGGGCTTTCTGCGAAGGTAAGCAATTTAGCACCATGTAGCAAACCAAGGGCTGTGCCCGAGGAGAAACGCTGTTGCCTTTCCGCTGTTTCACACATAATCCTCACTCTCACAACAAGTCACTTCATTTGGTTGTAGGAAGGTGCCCTCTGCACTGATATTCAGGAAAACTGTCAGAGATTCCAGGTGAATAGCTTACGAGCAATCAAGTGTAGCATTTAATGCAAAGCTTTACACAGCAAGACAAGTTTATAGAAAAAAAAAAAATCGAGCCAATCTCACCCAAGATAAAGACTGTTTTATATTACTGAAGGTAGGTCACATCCAGTAATGAGAATAATCCAAGCAAAGTTTTTGGTACCACACAATCCAGCTGGCTGAGTCAAACATAACCACGCATGAAAACCGACACTGAAGATTGCTGGGTACTGACAGCTCCCACCAATGCATTCACACTTTTGGTTACTCAGCCATCGGGATACCTGTCATTTCAATTAGCAGCATACAGAGGAATTGCTCCAATCCCGGGCACTACAAGCAGCACGGCTTCTGAGGCTCGTTCCAGTGTGGAAAAGAGGTTGTGAGAGTGGTGCCACATACAGTCAGTGAGAGGCAGAGGAGCGCAACAGGAGCCTATGCCACCAACAGAGCACAACCACCGAGTTCATCTGTAAGATCACAATCTCACTTCCCTTTCAGAAAGTGCCTTGTTTATTTAGTTTTTAATGGTATGGCATAAGGACTCGTGTATTTTATAGATAGATACCAAACTGGTATTATCAAAATAAACCCATCTGTTTTATAAACCCACTATTTACAAAAATGGTTTCTGAAGTTTTTTTGTTTTGTTTTGCTTTTTTAACAAAAATTAAACTATACACCAATCTAAGTTACAGAAACAAAAATAACCTTTATAAGATCACATGTATAAAACAAGAAATGAAATGTGTTTTTATTTAAGGCAATACTGGGCTACTTCACAAATCACCACCTCAAATATATACACTGCTCCACACTACTAATTTTCTATCACATTCACAACGGATTCTTTAATACCAAATATTGTTTTAAATCTTCAATGTAGCAAACTATTTTTATTCACATTTCCATTTTTATTATGGAATCATAAATGCTTTGTATCCAATTAAAAGCAATGAAAAATGTAGCTATAAGAAAACTATTATATTTATGTGTTAACTACATATGAATATCATCCATAGATACTGGATGTTAAAATTTACAAAAATGAGTGCGTCAGTACGTTTAACCTATGAAATGTGATCTTATCCAGCTTTTCTTCTGTAAATAATGTTTTATGCAAAATAAACTGGATATGGCAGACTTAGCTAGCTTTAGTTCAAAAGTTCTTAATTTAAAATGATTAAAGGACAGTTTTAAAAACTTGCTCACTTAGTTACAAATTAAAATTCCGAATATAAATGTGTCATTTAATAGTTTAGACTTACAGACTGCTGGTGGCAGCAAATGATTTACAATAATAAATATATACAAAAAAAATGTATCTACAAATAAAGAAAACTGTTATACATGAGAAATAACCTGGTGAAAGATACCAACCACAGACAACTCACAAAGATTTAGTTTATGGAAAGGACAATTTGATAGAAAGTTGAGGTCTTGATCAAGTATTTACAAAACTGAAGCAAGTACTCTGTTCTTCAAGTCCCATAGGGATAAAAACAAATAAGACATTTACATGACTCATGTCATGTTTTTTGCTAGATTAAATCACTTCAAAATAAAAGAGCTCCACAGTTACTAGCATGCTTGATGGCTTCCTATTCAAAATAAATTCTATTACAGGTCACAGTTAAACACATTAGGTTTTCAGTATTTTGATTCCACTTCCTCAGTACCCAACACAATTACTTTTGCAGCTATAACCTCTGGATAATCCTCCCAACGTCCTTCGAGCTTTCTCAAACTGACAACAGGTTTCATTTCCTGAAGCTGCTTCAACACACGCTCAGTGCAGTCTTTAAGAGTCTTGTCTAACACTATCTTTACATTATCACCACATGGAAGCCGTGATGGGTTGGCAAAGGGTACAAGGGTTTCAGTTTCAGAACACGACCAAGTGACACTGTCACTTGCTACAGGGGCCTTCTCACTGGCTTTCCGCGAGTTCGAGTGGGATCCTTTTTTGGTTCCGCTGCTATGGTATTCTCTTTCAGAGTTTTTCTTTTGCTTCACAGCAGATTCTTCAAGGAACTTGAGGAATGACACTTCAAAACCCATCGGCTTGAACGAGCTCCAGTCAAAAGCCGCAGGTTGCTCTTCGGCCGTTTGAATGGCGACAGCGGTCTCTTCCTCCTTGTGCAGGCTACTCACGTCACTGGGCAGTGCTTCCTCTGTTTTCTCAGCTCTCTTCCTCTTACTCTGAGATACATTTTTTTCTTTATTTGCTCTTTTCAGGTTGTTTGATTTTTGCTTCTCTGAGGAGCAGGAGCTGGTCTCCTGCAAGTCACTATTTACACTGGAAGAGATTTTTGCTTGATTTTCAGCAGTTGAACAATCCTCATTAATTAGTTTAGTAATGAATAGTTCTGTCAGTTCATCCACTTCATCTTTCTCTCTTTTTTCAGTTTCTTTTTGTGGTAAGGTAGTTGTGCTTGAATCATTATTGCTCACTATCAAACTCGGTTCAGGCTCTTTCACATCAGTTTTTTTATCAGTTTCCTCCTGCTCACAAGAGGTTTCCTTCACTTCGGAGACAGAGTGTTTTTTAGATACAATAAGAAGATTCCTGTGTTGGGAAGTAAAAGCTTTGGACAGTTTGTGACATTTATAATGCCTTATTATGTTACTTTCACTTGTGACTACGGACGAACATCCCTTTATCATACACGGATACTGAGTTATGAACCTGCTTGTACATTCTGATAAGGCGTCATTTCTGGCCTTTATTAAATACACATACTTGCCACGTTTCAGTGAATACGCCTTATTTTCCTGAACCTGTATGCCTTTTGAGGTTTTGTTTTCCAAGTTCACGTTTTTCTTCCGTTTTGTTTTCACGGACAGCCTGTTACCTTCTTTTCCAGATCTGTTTTTGAGTCCTCTCTGTTTAGACCTCAATGGTTTCTCCTGATTTGCTTTGCTTGAAATGTTTTCCTGGCCTGGTGTCAGTCTCCTGGGTCTTATTAGATGATCTTTATGCCTGTCATTGTGTTTGTTAAAAATATGCCTTAAGAGGTTAGACCTAGTAGCATAAATACGGTCACAGCCTTCACAGTCACACTTGAACATGCCGTCATCTTCTACTTTACCCGGCTTTATCTTAACACTGTGATCCGTCTCAAGATGCACAACATAGTTAAGATACGCTGTAAACGAAGACTTACACTGAGACTGGTCACAAAAAAATCTTCCAACCTCTGGGGCTGATTTCATGTTTCCAATTTGCTCTGGGGTCATGTCATGAAGCTTCATATAATGCTGTATTAAGCTGGTAACTTCCTGGAAGATGCGAGAGCAGTCACTCACCTCACACCTGAACTCTCTGACAGCAGGTTTGGTTTCCACCTCCTCGCGTTCCTCTTTGCCTTGCTCATTCTCCTCCTCCATTTCAGCAGAGAAGGCAGGGAGGTCTGACTTGTGCACAGCTTGGTAATGAAGAATTAGGTTTTGCTGTATCGTGAAAGCTGCAAAGCAGCCCTGATGGACGCACCGGTATGGTCTGTAAGGGCTGTATCTAGTGGGAAACTCCAGAGATTTTGTTACAGGCCTCCTACCATTCCTCTCCTCTTTCTCCTTCCTGTGCTTCCGAACCTTGCGTACTTTGGCTTGTTCCTGTGTACTATCAAAAGATGCTGCACTATGCTGCTCCGGTGGAACAGAAACTACCTGGGGAGGTTTTTCCAGTCTTTCAGGAGTATTATTTTCTGGCAGAAGTTTTTCCAATACTTTCACAGGCTCTACAACTTCCTTTATCTGAGTTTCTTTGATCAATGGGGCTACAATTTTGTTTTCTATTACTAGTGTCTGCACAGTTTTTATTTCAACAGGTTGTGGGGCTGTGTTGACAGTTTCATTTTGAGATCTTCTGCCATAAGGCCTCTTAATTTTTAATTTTACCATCTCCTCTGTCGTAAAATGATGTACAAGCTGACAGTGTGCTCGGAGATTAGAGTTCCTTGTGAATGTTTTTGGACAGGTAGCTACAACACATTTGAATGGGGCATACTTCAGCTGATGTTTCTTTATTTCTAGTATCATTTCTGCAGTGTATTGATGGATCTTGCCATAGTGTTTAAATAATGCATCTTTTGTCATAGCACTGTAATTACAGCCAGGACTCTGACATACAAAAGGTTTATTAACTCTATCACTAAACTGCATGTTACTTGCCTCTGGAGATATCTGGATAAGGGGTTTGTTTTCAATTGATACAACAGGAACTGCTGGTGCTAGCTTATCTGCTGGAGGACACTGAGAAACAGTCTCAGAGATGGAAATGGGAGAATCATCTTCTAGCTTCAGTTTCTGCAAGCCTTCCAAAATTTCTGATATTTGAGTATCATCCTTTTGAGACGTCTCAGACTGAGCAGCGCCACCCTTTGCAGCAGTAGCATTCCCTGTGTGCACAGCAAACGGTGTAGAAGGGGGTAGTTTTACACTGTGCGCAGAACTTTCTGAAGCAGCCTGTGTGTTATTTACTTGCAAGTTCTGTCCTGAAGCAGCAACTGTATCCTGAATTTCAGTTTTTACCTCAAGCATCTGTGAATTCATAGCAGTTTTAATTATTTCCAGGGTTTTTTCAAAGTTCTGCATAACACTGTCTTGTGAAATCTGTTCTTCCGAATTTGCCTGCACACAAGAATTCACACCCATCATTTGGGAATCCCCATTTTCAGTTTTTACTGTTAAAGGGGGCAGAACCTGATGAGTCTCAAGACTTGTTTTGAAATTCTCTTTGATACTGGCCATGAATAACTGATTGTCAACGTTATTGAGTTTCTGCGCAAGGTTTTCCACCACCACTTGAGAGCCACAATTTGACAGCAAGTTGGACTGAAAACTTTCTCCCTGTATTTGCATGTTTCCTTCAGTGCTTTTGGTTAGAAGTCCCATCACTGTGGTATTATTTACTGCTACTTTCTGTGATGTATTGGGCATAAGCAGGGGTGTAGGTGTTTTTCTCTTCCTCTTTGAGGAGCTGGTTCCCTTCTTATTCAAGTTACTTGATCCCAAATTCTTGGGACTACTTATAACTGAAACTCGTGAAGTGTTCCCTGCGAAGTTTTGTGCTGCTGCAACAGTGTTAGAGTATGAGCTAGGACACAAGCCATTTTCAATAGTCTTTAGCATTAAGTCCTCTGTTGCAAAAATAGGCAAACTCTTGCATTCGTTCAGTGTAGGAATTTTGGCATTGAGGGTCCTGTTTTGGTCTGTCAGCAAGGTACTGGGGTTACAGACTGTCGGCAGCAGAGGGGGCGCAGCCGAGCTGGGGAGAACAGCTGCGTTTATCTGAGTTGTACCAGAGACACAACTTGTTGTAACCACACGTGGAAGTACTTCTGTGTTATCAAAGGTACTTGGGATGCCTGCAGTTTCCAAGGCTTGTTTTATAATTTGATTACCTTCCTCATTCCCACTGGTATTAAAGTTAGTCACACTGGCCCGTGGAAACATAGTCTGCAGCGTGGAACGATGTTCAGCTGCAAGTAACTGGAGGAAAGATGGATCTTTAAAACACGTCTCTGGATTGAAGGCAGACTCCTGGGGTTGCTGCAAGTTTAATGAATTTGAAGAAAGAATCATACTGGCAAGCAAAGATTGTCCATTTGCCTGCAGAGCTTCTGGAGAGATTTCTGATCCTTCAAGAGGCTTACAATAAGACCTCTTAGATAAGTGACCACCAAGTGATCTAGGATTAGTAAAAACTCTGAAACACCTGCTACAGATAAATTTGCCATCTCTAATTATTGCCGGCCACTTTGCCCGCTTGTTATGTTTTGGCTTCCTTTCTTTCCCATTTGAGCCCCTGCCACGATCTTTTTTCACCTTTTCTGAAGCTGGATGTTGAGAACTAGTTTCACTGAAGTTATTTTCATTACTCAGTTGTGAGGGAAATATTTGATCAACACTCTCCTCTTTTGGGAAGGCAGAACTAGTGTTTCCTTCTAGTTGCAAAGAAAAGCTATTTGTGTTATTTTCCAGTTGTGAGAATACTGAATTTGGAGGATTCTCTGCTGATGAAGGAAAGAGAGACATTGGACCGTTTTCCACAGGCAAAGGAAGAAAAGGATCTGAACCACCATCAATATTCAGAGGCATAACTGTTTTTGCCAGATCGTCCAACTGGGAAGGTAAGGTTGCAGCAGACAAATTTTCCATTTGTGAACATAAAACACTCTCAGGCTCACTTTTAATACGAGTAGACAAATTTGGATTTATAACACTTTCCACTATAGGCAACATAGGATTTGCCAAGTTTTCTAGGTGGGTTGGGAAAAGAGTACTTGAGACATGTTGCACTTGACTGGAACAGGTGGGATTCAAATTTGATTTGTTCTGTGCAGTAAAAGCAGCACCATTGGGATTGCTCACTTGTGATGGCATAAGATATACAATCTTCCCATCATTCGGCACATTTTGCAGATTGCTGGATTTTCGCGGTTTCTTATTTTTACGCTGCATTTTAAAAGCAGCATATTCATCAGGGTGTGCTGCCTTCATGTGTTTGCCAATGCTCTGAGATGAATTGTATGTTCGAGTACACCCCTCAACCTGACAATTAAATTTCTGGATTGGGGCTGCTGGTGACACAGCTGGAACTAAAGAGCTATTTATGTTAGGCTGTGATGGAATAAATGTAATACTTTCTAAAGTTTTTAAAGGTAGGTTATATAGATTAGCTGCAGCTTTAATACTGTCTTCGATTTCAAGTTTGGAAATGGGTACACCGTTTCGATACCCTGTCTGGTTCTGCATGCTGAATGGATTTACAAGGCTCACTTGTCTTTCTAAGCTTTTTGATTCAAGGGCTTCTGGTTTTAATGTGTCTGCAGTCACAGGAACAGTCTGAACATTCTGAGTCTGACTGAGACAGCCTTCTTCCTTTCTCTCTTGGAAAACTGGAAGACAAGAGTCAACTGATGGGCACAACTGCTGGACTCCAGGTTTAGCAGTATCTACTTTACTGGCAGCAGGAGCCAATTTACCTCTTTTTACAAAGTTATCTCGGATCTTCTGGTTAACAACAGACAGTTTAATGCTGCCCGGTGGAACTATTTCTTCTGTCTTTATTGACCCCACAGGAGACTGGTCAGAGCCAGCATTAGGCAAGGAGTTGTTTTGCTGCAGTACACTCACTGATGCATTTACACTTTCATTCCCTACTGGTTCTGCTTTGATTTGGTTCCAGACGTTTTCACCTTCAATGAAACTACTTCGGTTTTCAGCCGGAGGAGATGTCAATTCCTCTTTAACTGCAACTCCATCAGTACTTTCATTAGCTTTAGAAGGCTGACTAAGATCAGGCTGATTAGTTTGGTTTTCAGGCTGCTCTTCTTTTTCAGGCTGCTTGTTGTGATCCTCAACATGCTTTTCCAGTTCGTTCTGTGAGCGGTACACCTTCCCACAGCCTGTGACTCTGCAGGTATAGGTATTATAGTGTTGTGCTTCGTGATCATAGAGTAAATAGGCTTCAGAAAATACTCTGCCACATTTGGGAAACATACACTTAGCTCTGAAGACCTGATGTTCTCTCCTATGGGTCAGCAGCTCAGCGTAACTGTTAAAGCCAGCCTTACATTTCATCTGTATGCAGATATAAGGCTTGCTGCCACAGTGCATTTGTAAATGATCATTTAGGTGAGTAACACTTACAAAATGTCGTCTACAGTACTGGCAAATCACTTTCTTGCTCTGCATTTCAAGAAAACGTTTAGCTTCTTCATTATCTTTATGGCCCTTTGCATGTGCTATTAGATTTTTAAAATATTTAAAGCCTTTTTTACAAAGTGTTACAGGGCAGGTGAATTCATTAACAGGGGGTGGCTTTTGAACTGGCATTATCTCTGGTATGTAAGGTTTATCTTTGTCATCGTTTTCATCATCTGAGCCATCATTATCGTTAAACACAATGAAGTCTGTCGAATAGAGACTGTTCTTCTTAATGGGTCGCTGCTCCTGTTTGGACACAGAATTAGTTTTCTGATTCTCATTGGCAGCTGCTATTTTAGGAGGCCTTCCTAGTCTCCTCAGTGGTTTCATAGCAGCCAATCTCTCTTTGCTAGATTTTTTCACATGCAAGGTTACATGGGGAACAAAGTTTTCTTTAGAATTAAAATTCTGGGCACAAATAGGGCAACTGTAAATTCCATCTTTATAATGTTTCTGTGCATGTCTAACTATCCTATGACCTAGGAATTCCTTGTCGCATAACACACAATACTGCATGTAAGCTTGCCAGTTCCTAAATCTAGCTGATATGAAGCCCCTCTCTCTGAGTTTTTTGATTTCTCTCTTTTTCTGCTTTTCATCTCTGATACCCCTAAGAAGGCTGGTAGCCTCATCGATGCCAGCAAGCCCATTCAGAGAAGTTTCTTTACTATCTTCTTGGCCATCCTCAACCTTCTCATAAACTTCACTATCATTTAGTTCATCTATGGATGACACGATGGATGCCTCCTCTCCCATAAGTGCCAGACACTGACGCTTTAGAGTTTTCCAGTCCCAGAACTCTGGATCAAAAGGCCACTGAGTTTTCAGTACAAGTAAGAGCTCACAGCGCAAAGAATTTGGAATTGGAAGATTCTCTTCATCATACTTCTGGTCAGGCTGATTATATAGCATTTCAACAGCATAATATGCATCCACAGTGGGTTCCAGAAGAAATTCACTCAGCTGACAAGCACGTTTGACTTCCAAATCATCTGGAAGTAAGCAGGAGATAGTCTTGCAAATAGATATCTTGACATCTGCATTTTCACTGGATTCCAAGCGCAATGCTTTCACACACAGTTCAATGCAGGTTGCAAGTCCAGCACCATCAATCTGTAAAGCAAGACTAATTTTAGTAAGTCACCTTATCTATCTCTTTCTATACTTTTAAGTAAAAGATGTCATTATTCAATCTTAAGCATCAGAAAAAACGCACCTGGGGTTCACAGTAATACTTTTTAACTCAAGAAACATAATGGATTGTCTTCAGATTCTATTCCTTAAGTTGCATAATTTGTCTTCATAAACTAAAAAATTGTGGAAGTTTATATACAACTAAAAGACAAATTAATTATATGTTCTGTCTACTTTAAGAACTTTGGGACTGTATGTTAGAGGTGTTCAGTAAATATGAGAGCAATATTGAGCCTCTTGCTTGGAATAAAGCCTGTTAGTTGTGCCACAGGTATTTCAGATGAACTTCTATGAAATATTGACTTATCACTGGGTAGAATTCAAACAGTAAAAATCGAAGAAAAACACTTCATCTTCAGAATGATCTGAGAACTTGGAGATAACTAAAGGAAAAAGGTTTATTTTTATTTTTAAAAATTATGTCACTTCAAAGTCAACTGACCTCAACTGAACACATGGCTTCAGTCCAACTGAAAGCAGTAAGTATAGTTAAGTTTTGTTAAATGTTCCATCATCTGAATGCTCTAAAGGTCATGTGGTCTTTACTCATTCCTACCCTAAGGCAACACCACTTACATTTACATCCACTTTACAAGCTCTTTATGCTGCCAGGGATGCACAAGAGAGGTTGTGGCATACATGAGAATAAAGTTCAGCAAATTTATGAATGTACAAGTCTACCACCTACATGGTCTTCAATTTCTGCCAACAAGTAAATGATCAAATACTCACTGGAGAAAAATCAATATGGCATGGAGCAGGCAGAGAACTATATCACAAGACTCTGAAATTTATTTTCCTTCCCCTCTCTAATTCCTATTTATTTCAGATCTTTAGATCTTTTGATTTTAGAAGCCCATGATTAGCCATAGCAGAACACTGAAAAACGAAAATAGGAATTTTTATGCTTAGAATTAACATCCCAACTTACAGAAATCTTCCTAAGAGCTCTATTTAGCTATCAATATTACATACTGCAACTACTAAAGAAACTAAGAAAATTAGATGACAAAGTTAGCTGAGAAAGATAAGTAGGGTTTTAATACAACATTGGATCTAAGCCCACAAATGACAAGTATTTCATTTATCAAAATAAACTGCACTCATAAGTGGCAATTCAAAAGGCTGTGAGTTGTAGTTTTGGGTTTTGTGTAGTTTCTTTTTTTCTTTCTAAATTTCCTGTAATTTTCCTTTTTTTTTATAAATTAATATATACCCTTCATTTCCTTTCCTCATAAGCTTGTCCTCTCAATTTTCTGTAAATTTTGAAATACGTAAAATAATGGCAAGGAATGTTAGGGCCTGCTTACAGAAAATACCACATTTAGAGGACACGGGTAAACCTAGAGGTTATAACCTCACCTTTAGTGTTTTCTTCATCTTAGTTGTGACATCCAGCTTTTCTGTTTAACCCCACTCTTTTTTTTCCAAAGGAACAAAAGTTTTAATGATTCAAAATGAATCAACTTATAATTTACCTGCAGAAGGAAGTTGCTATGGCCTTTCCTAAATCCAATTAGGTTTTGCCCCAAAACTGATGCTACACAAAGACAGGATGTCCAAGAAGCTTTCATAAATTTTCCTGATTACAGTTCCATTAAAAGTGCCAAAAATATTCTTTCGGGAGTATCCTTACCTCTGAATTAATTACTTTAATCAGGAAGAAAATGTGATAAACAGTCTTAGTTAACACAGAAAGTTGACGACATCTCTCTAGATACACTTGAATAGAAGGCTCTACCCTTTGCTGCAGTTTACTCCAGAAAAGAGTCAGTTCCCTAGAACAAGAGAACAATATTTCAGGGCCATCAATGCAACCACTATTCTGATCACAAGAAATGCAAGGCTAAGAACAGTTTCCATTTTGTCTTTGGGAAAGGAAAAAGTCTTAAATTTATTCATACCTTATCTTAGAGAGAAAAGTTTTAAATAAAATACCCATACTATTAAGTATCTAAATTTCAAAATTATGACAATGACTCAATTCCAGAAGGACAGTTCAGAATAAAACCAGTATTACCACAATTTATGCTACATAATTTACTCATTATGTGGTCTGGAAAAAATGGAAAGTCTTGCACAGTAGTTTACTATTCACAGACTGGAATTGATTACTTCTGAACTCTTAGTAATTACTAACAGCTACAGAAGATTGGCTTTTCTCTGTGGTAGATACATTTTTCTAAAGCTGCTCTGCTTTAAGAGCTGAATGTGATTGTGATTTAGCAAGCAATTAGCCCCTAAAGCTAAACAGTATTATGGTATCTACATTATCTCACTTGTTCATTCCTCCTCAGGTGCAAACAGCCAAGGGTACCTAGTAGTTTGTGGAATGCTCTAACCCCCCAAAACTTTAGCAGAATCTCTTAAAGCAAAATCCTGCATTAGCAGTTTTCTCCTGCTGCTTCACATAAAATGGAGATGCATGAACAAAGCAAATTCTTCAGGAATTGTCCAGGTTTGTTAGTTAGTAGAAGGAAATTCAAACCCTAACAGCTCAAATATCTGCCAACAAAGACCAGTTATGTGTTCCCACATTAATGAAAGCAAGCCCTAAACAGTAAGTACCTTCATCTAGCTTATTATTGTGGTTATAGTAGTAGTAAAGAGCTCCTTCCTTTCTAAGTTTGTTAGAAAAAGAAACGCTGTGTTATTACAGGACAGAAAGAACAGTATTTATGCATTGAATGCTGACATAATGCTGACCAGATGCCTGCAGATACTAAATTTCTTATTTCTATGGAAAAATTATTAACCAGCTATTGGTATTTGCCTCATCATATGTACAGCCTTCAAATTCCTGTAATGGATGCTTATCTTGCAAAATCAGGGGTTTTTTTTTAATCTTTCCAAGAGTCTTATCTCCTTCCTGTTTAGTTCACAAATTTTATCAGCTAAATAAAGTTAACTTATGGCTTATGTATCTTCCCCAGACTAAGGTTTTGTTCTTAGATAGAAAACAAGATTGAAACTCACCAGGCACAGTACATCTCCCCTTGCTGCAGCTGGCGAGATAGAAATGCTGCACACAGAATTAGAGCACTTTTTTCATCTCCATCAGATTCGAGGTTACAGATCATTTCTA
Organism: Notiomystis cincta; assembly: GCA_013398075.1. Taxonomy (NCBI): domain Eukaryota; kingdom Metazoa; phylum Chordata; class Aves; order Passeriformes; family Notiomystidae; genus Notiomystis; species Notiomystis cincta. The sequence goes on from VZRX01008227.1 coordinate 57,705, forward strand.
GAGCATCTTTGCAATCTACTTCTGCAATCTAGAAGGGAAGAAAGAAGAAAAACAAGACTAAGAAAGTGGTTGCATTTTCAGACATACAATTGGCAAGCCAATAATTCAGAACTTTAATTTAACAGTTGGATGGAGATGAGCTTGAAAGCAAACCAGTAGATTTCTAGACAGTGTCGAAACTCATTATGCCAGAAAAACTGTTTTATTAAAGTGAACATAAACTTGTTTCTTAGACATATGACTTATTTGTATCTAGTGTCCTAGTCACCTAAGAATTTTAAAGTACATTAATTATTCATATATATCACATACATATGATAATAGTGATATGAAGACTTAACCTTAAATTGCAGCTTAACATAAAAAAAGAAAATTACCTGAAATTCTAATCCAGTTTACTTGTCAGTGATGTTACTACTACTTTAATACAATAAACTGGGTGGGTAATTAATCTGAGGTTTAACATGAATGTTATAGTACTTTTTAAAAAAAATCAAAGATAGGAAGAAAGCTGTACAGTAAGGAACAGATCACCTGAATGCTGTTCCAGAAGAACACTACGGTCTGTGTAATATAAATTATTTGTTCAAGTACCAATGTAAGTACTTAGTTTTGTGGCAAATTAAAGGAAAAATCACAGTTGCCCAGCACTCCTCAACAGCTGTATCTGTATTGAATCAGTGCACTTGCTGTAACAATTACTGTCTAATTTTAATCTCAGCAGATTGGTTTGATTACATCAGTTAGTGCATCTGGCAGGACATGCTGGTATTTATTCTTTAACACCAGCAGTTGAAGAATAGCTTGACTACGACAACAGCACTGTTGGAAGTCTCTCTTGAGAAATCACAAGACCACCCAAAGCAAGAAACAGAAGTGCTCACCCAAACACCCAGCTGGTCCGGCACTCTGGGTAAGGCAGCAGCACAGCTGGGTTGGGCACCACGGTATCCAGCAATCAAACTACAATTTTGAATAGTACAACTACTTATTTTCACACCTCCAAATTGACACTTTGTAAATATACTAACAGCCCTTCACTGAGGGCTGTGAGGTTTAATAACCTCAAAGTCATCTTCTACAAAAAACTGCATTTTTTAACATGGAACAGTATAACTGGAATAGCGATTTAGACTGAAGGTCTGCTTTGCTCAATGCCCCATCTCAGACAGGGACTATCAATTAAAAGCTTAGAGAAGAATATGGTAAACTGAACTTATAGTAAGGGAACTATTTTTCATTTAAAGCCTTTCCAGTCTCTCACACATCCTAAAGGACCCTGTTTCCAACAAGTTTGTATAAGTCCAACCATCAAGTTTGTCAGTCTAGCATTTCACATATGGCAAGTCTGAATTCTTCACATTATTGAAGGAAACTATTAGACTAATCCAAGATGAAAATGAGCCCAAATGTTACTTTCCTGCCTATTCTGAATGGATATAAAAATTTCCACACCAATAACATACTTTTTTTTACTATTTTCTTACTGTTCTCACACTACAAAATGACTGTCCTTCTCAGTTCCTAAGTCCATCATGATATGTTAAAGCTTATCTGCCTTCTCTTGGTAATACATGATCTTTCCAAAATGTTTAGCAATACTGCAAACAGTGCTGCAGCTGAAGCTGCAAATCAAGGCAATACAAAGCTCAGAAATACCCGAATTAGGTTCTCTCTGATAACCCTGTTTGAACTTATCTGTATGTTATGGCATCCAAAGAAACAAGGCTAACTCGTTCCTTTTGTTCAGGGGATTCATGGTTCATTCACTGAATGAGCCCACTCTGTGTTGGGGCTGAGTAATGAAGGAAGCCTATCTGCAGGGTCATAAATGCCAAGTTCCATTGCCTGTCTCCAACAAACAAAGATAAGGTTGCACAGCCTTGTCATAGCCCTTCCTGAGCCTGTTCTGACAGGGTGTGCAGCAGCCAGAGCTGAGAGCAAGACTCATCCAATTCTACTGAGTATCTGAAGAACATGCTCAATTGAGAAGCTGTCATCTTAGAATTCAGTTTGTATCTAGAGTAGGAAACTTTTCCAGCTTTAATCAGTGCACAGCTCTTATCCCTTTAAGTTCAATTGCAGTATGCTTAATATTTAACATAAAAAGATGACAGCAACAAAAAGACAGCAGAGAGACATTGGCAGACAAGAAACGTGACATTTGCAGTTAGTTTCCCTTCAAGGTTTTTTCCTCAGCTAAAACTTTGGAGTGGGATGAGAAATGAAGATGTCACCTGAAAGAACGCAAAAGAGCAAAGCTGTCATCTCCTCTCTGACTTCTGTATTTAAATAAGAAGGATTTTATATTACAAACCAGATCAAATATCTGTTTTCACCTTCAATTGCACCCAGGCATTTGGGTGAAGTTACATTTATTCTGTGAACTGCAAGTGGCATCTAAAGGGCCCCATTCTATGTACTAGACACACACAAAAAGCAATATAGTTAAAACAGTAAAAGTGGGAAAATTATTAACTTCACTTTACTAATGAGATCTGAGGCAGAGTTTAAAAATACTTCAAGCAAAATCAAACAAAATTGTGGCACAGCCAAAAATTGCCTATTAATGACCTAATAATACACTTCCATGAGTGTTTTGAGTCATTACTACTTAACTTTAAAGTGACTTGAATGAATAGAAAAAAAATACCAAAAAATAATTTAGATCATATTTTAAAAGGAAAACCTCTTCTACAAGAACACCATCTTATGATTAGTGACTTTACTATCATTAAAGAAATAAGTCTAAGAAGAAAAATTCTCCATTATTTACTTACTTCTTCCATTAGCTTTTCATTTGGTGATCCTGAACAAAGACAGACCAGGTAGGTTTGTTTAAAATTGCCTTTTGCACTGATTTCTGGATGGTCAGAGCAGAGTTTTGCCAGGGCAGTAGCTTGAGTTAATTGCTTTGTTTTCATTAGGTGCTTAATGCGCATATCCAGCAGGACAGGGCCTTCTGACACTAAAAATTCA